>CM077344.1:105535598-105600598 GCA_039655645.1 Ammopiptanthus mongolicus | reverse complement strand
AAAGGTCTGCAGCAGCCCGGAGACATAGGCATTATTGGCCGAACTCCGTTATCAATTTTGTGTGTGCTTCCGTATTTATTTTTCGCTCTTCCACTAATCTGACTATGGGGAAATTTTGTGTAATTTCCCAACAGATATATGATGCCACATGAGTTTTAAGTAATGGCAAAAATAAAGTACTTTCCCATCATCAGTAACACCTCCTCCAACAAATCTTGGTGTAATTGTAATTAAGTGTATTATTAACTGGAGTGTTCTCTTTGTCTCATCAACTCTTCTACCAATTGCCAGGTTATTAATGATTTAATGATGGATAACCTCTTCCTTGTCAATAATGAACAATCCTCTCAATGCAATCCACTTAAATCATTCGAAACAAATGGAATAGAAGGTAGCATGACAATCGTTACAAGCCATTTCTTGATGAATATTGCTACGACAAAACCTCCAAAGAAGCATGCTACTAACTGTATGAATTGTCCCACCTGAAATGAAAGGGGAGAAAAAACAACTAAGAAACAAAATTACTTAAAACTCATTTTTATTTTATTTTTGGGTGTAGATAAATGAAAGGTAATGATTTAAGACTTACATGGTGGTTCACTAATACCTTCTCACCCATGGCATCTTGAATAAGAACGGTATCATCTACATCCTTCCAACAACCTCTCCAGTATTAGTTTCCATATCAAACAATCTGACATCTTGCCTCAATTGTTTGAAGGTATAAGCCTCTAATTCTTGCAGCCTGTCTCTCCCCAGTGACCATCTAGCATGACACCTCTGTTACGTAGTAGTAAACATGGTTTCTTTTAAGGTAGCCAAACGAATTAGTTAGATGATAAGAACTAACAGATAATCTAATATATACTTACGCAAAAGTGACACAATAAAGGAACCCACAGCCATGTATACAAATTTTAGTGACACCTGAACACAGAATAAATCATTGTATGAGAATTCGGAGTTCTAGAAATAATTCACTTTAAGCTAATATTCATGTAGGATATTGCACAACCAAGTTCGCCTTAGATAGTATTCCTGTATGATTACTTTATTGGAACTGATAATGAATTAGGTAAATTAATTAAACTGAAAAAATAACCCTTAATCAAGCGAAGCTCATATTTGATAGTTACAGTTAATATTTGTCATTGATTTTTTTTTGTCTTCAATATTTGTTATGGATTGATTAATTCCTCTTGCTTGGGGAAAATAGGAGAAGAAGTTAGTAACTTTTTGGGTTGATTTGCTGCTATTATTCTACGATGCTGTACTTGATTTATTTAACCTTTGTAGCACTGAAATGTGTTTGAGTGAAAAAATTTCACTTCAACAAATTAAACTGACCTGTGGAATTTTATTTGTATTCACTTCATCTGCTTTTATTCACCCAACCTTAACAAAGACACCCAAAAGTTTCTTCGTCTTCCCTTTCTGATCTGATCGCATGATGAGAAATGAGTGTCTTGGAATCATGATATTGTCTTTTAAATGTAATGTAGTTTGTAGCAGAATAAAACAATCAAACATCAAAGTTTTCTTTTCAAGTAATGGATATTATCATTTCAAGTATTTAGATCTGTACGATATTCTTACTAAAAAATACTGATTGTTTTTCAACGCCTACAGTACAAACACTGTGCAGGGTTTTAGTTAGTATAGATTTTTTTTTTTATAGTAAATATGCTATCATTGGTTATCTTATATTATTTCCTTCAGTCAGGGAATTGAAAAGATAACATGGGATAATTTTGAGGAGCGATTGGCTTTGTCCCTTAAAGGGGTAGATGATGTATACAGGGGTCTGATTGCCATATATGATACAAAGAGGACTCCTCTGATATCTATATCGTTAATGTGAGCCATGGTTGAACTGCTCCATTGGATTTTCTGGATAATCTCCAATATAAAGGTCATTTTAACCACCTTACCTCTTTAGTTTTCAGTAATCTGTGTAATGCCCTTACACATTTGTTTAGAAAATGAAGTCTTACTGCTGTAAGATGCTCGGTGGTTCATTGGAACAGACCTGTAAGCCAAGTTTTACTCAATGTTGCTTTTGTGGAAGACCCACAAATTATTTTAGTGCGGTTAGTGGGTACGCATCCTAATGGGTTGCGTTTTTTTATATTATTATTTTTGTTCTCATTATTCTGATTTTGATGGGATGTGATTTTTATTTGTCAAATTTGGTACTTGATGAGAATAATTTACACTTTGATGGTACAGTAACGCTACATCGTCAGTTCGGTTTCTTGAGCTAATATAGACATTATTAGATTATGGAGTCTGATATGATAAGTTGCACATGGTATTGATGTTGTTTTGTCGAGTTTGTATTAGGCTTAAAAGGACAATTTATCTCCTTGATTGGTTATAGGATGTTGATATTTAATTATTGAGCAAGAATGTGAAAAGACTAAATTCCTTGACTGTTATAGATGTTAGGACATTCTGCTATATGAGCATAATTAAATCCCATGGCTTTAATTTGGGGGATTAGCTACTATAGTGAGGTTTCGTATCAAGTTTCACCACTGCATAGTCTTTAGAGGCATTGACATAATTTTTCAAGCACTAAATATCTGATCCTTACAGTTTTTAATTCATTTGTTTTTTAATTTTGAATTGCTTTAGGTTTTGAACAGCTTTGGGACCATTGCTAATACAAACAGATTTTTGGAATGCTTCTGGTACAACTAATACAAAGTTTTTGTGCCTTTTGGAATTTCTTCTTGCCGTGATAGCTTGAACCCCTTATGATGTTTCCCTGTTCTATTTATGGGGCTGTAAAGTTAATCATGTTTGAGAGATGTTAATTGATTTTGGTAAAAACACAATCAAAATGAATAAATATTTGACACATTTACTTTGTTTTATGGTTTAATTTGGATTCTCGCGAGCATCCGTTGAGAGTACCAACGATAACGTGTATCCGTTGAGAGTACCGACGGATATCCGCCGGTAAATTGAAATAATGATTGCATATTGATGTTGGTGTTATCGATGGTTTGTCTGTCGGAAAAGTTATCCAGAGTACCGATAGATTAATCAGTCGGTAATTAATTCAAAAATGCCTTTATCGATGGCCTATCCGTCGGTAAACATTCCGCATAATGTTTAGCGCATAAACATGCCAAAATTACCCATGGATAGAGCCGTCGATAATGCTAACAAGGGGGTTGCCTCAAGTGGATTATTTTTCCACTTCATCTTCTATGTTAGTTGACACCATAAAACATTTTTCTCTGTTAACTCTTTTTTCCCATTGTTTCTTTCTTCCACGCCGTTTCCCCCCAAACTCAATTCTCCATCTCTATGGCATCATTGCAGCCATTTCTCTATTAACTCTCATTTTGTCCCTTTCTATCATTTTCCCCAAACCTCAATCAAATAAATAACATTCAAATTTTTAAAAAAAAATCCTGAATTTACAGTAAAATCTTTCCTTTTCTTATTCATTGAGAGAGGGGGAAAGAAACCCAATAGTCAGAAACTTGTATCATCCTCTACAAATTTCTATAAATTTGCACACGAAAAATCGCAACCGTTCTGATTCGAGTCAATTCACCTTGCAACCATTCGGTCAAGCGTTGCAGTTCGTTCACGTCGTCGACGCCTCTGACGTACGCTCTATCGACGAACACCCTCGACAGGGTCACTTTCTGGCGGCCGTGGATCGTCAATAGACATGTCGCGCTCGTCGACGACAATGCAAAACCCTAGGAGGATCGATCGCGACAAGATTTTTTGATGTGAAAATCAATCCGTATTTAAACATGAAAATCATTTTGTGACTTGTCATCTAGATCTTCTTTTTTTTTTTTTTTAGTTCCAATGCTATTTATTTGGTTGAGGTTTTGGACAAATGGAAGAAAGCCAGAAAGGGACAAAAAAAAAATTGGGGAACAATGGCAGAACATGGCTAGAGAGATGGAGAGCTGAGAGTTTAAGGGAAAGAGCATAGGAGAAAGAAACAACGAAAAGAAAAAAGGAGTTAAACAGTGAAAAAAAATAATTCATGTGCACTTTATAATAGATGAATAGTATCACAAGGACCCATGATACTGTCTATAAGTTTTGTTCTTAACTAATTTGCACACTTAAATATAATTAACATAAGAAATTACTATATAAAAAATTTGAATAACAATTTATAAAACAAAAATAATAATTGTATAACTGATAAAAATTGAACGAATCCAAGGAATGAAAATAGGGGATATCATATACAAACAATTAATTCATATATTTTAAAATAATTAATAGAAGAAAGAATTAAAATAAGAATTTTTAGTTTACAAGATTTGAATTGTGAGGGTGCGAGTTGAAACTTCCACAATTCGCTTCATCTTTTTTTCATTCTTAGCTCTCCTATCATCTTTTCTCATGTAAGGCCTCCGATAAGCATTTCCTAGAAAAAAAAAGAATAAAAAACTTTAAAACCCAAAAACAATGAATAACAAAAACAAATTTGAATGAAAGAATTGGATCAAAAAATAGTGAAGAAAAATTAATAACTCAAAAGAAATTAAAAAATTAAAAAATGAAATAATAGATAATAGATTATGATAAAATCATAAAACTTGTAATTATAATACTTATTTATTTTAATAATATTTTAAAACAAATTAAGATCCCTAAAATCCGTGATACCCTCATCTATGTACCCTAGACTTCATAAACTCTCATACTTCTCACTCTTGTCCCTTTGCGCCACCTCCACCGCCAGCCAACCTTAGCACCACCGCCTCTGCTAGACGCTGGTAATTTTTCTTTACTCCTTTTCTTTTCCTTTTATCTGTTTAAGATTTATTCCTTTCGCCATTATTGTCCTATTCATTCTAAAAGCAAGTATGTTAATTAGGTTAACGTGTTCGAAGCCGTAAAGCATAAAACCCAGATTATTGCAGGTAAGGTTCACTTTCTGAAGTTCTTCCTTTCTGGTTAATTGTATCATTACGTTATATGTTATGCCCCTTAATTTCTGTCGTATTACTTGCAAAATTAACGTGCTTACTAGTATATAATTGTGCTACAATTGAATCAAATATCGTCTTTTTTATTTCCAGATTTGTTATAGTTACAGTTGATATTATTTCGCAGAATGAGTCTAATATCTCAGAATGCTCGCCCTAGAAATGAGGTCAAGAAGACCAAAAGGAATGAACCTGAGGTCGAAGATGAGAATGAATCTGATGTTGAAGCCCTAAAATTGAAGAAGAAGCGAGATAGCAATGGAGAACGTATCGTGATGGAACAAGTGAAACAAATGAAAAAGCTAGAGAGCTTTTTGTTCGGCTCTCTCTATTCCCCTGTTCAATTTGGAAAGGAGGATAATCAAGTGGAAGCTGATACTGCAAAGGGTTCAGGTTTGTTCTTCACTGATCGTTCTGCAGATACTGTGCTGTCTGTTTACGAGGAAGACACTGACTTCTCTGAGGATGAGGCTGCTTTGCAAAGAAAACCTGTGTGGGTGGATGATGAAGAAGAAAAAACCACTGTCAACATAGCCAAAATTAACAGATTAAGGAAGCTGAGGAAGGAAGAGGATGAGAATGTGATCTCTGGTTCAGAGTATGTGTCAAGATTGAGGGCTCACCATGTCAAGTTGAACCCGGGAACGGACTGGGCGCAAGTTGATTCCAAGTCAAAAGTGGATAGATCTTCTTCTGATGAGTTAACAGATGAAGAGAATGAAGTTGTTGTGAGCCATGGTTACAAGGATGTTGATGATATTCTCAGAACAAATGAAGACCTGGTTGTGAAGAGCAGCTCTAAATTGTTGCCAGGAGTTATTGAATACTCAAAGCTTGTAGATGCAAATATACAGGATCCTTCTAATGGTCCCATAAATTCAGTCCAGTTTCATAGAAATGCTCAGCTGCTTCTTGCTGCAGGATTGGACAGGAAGCTTAGATTTTTCCAAGTTGATGGCAAACGGAACACCAAAATTCAAAGCATCTTCCTTGAAGATTGCCCTATTCGAAAAGCATCTTTCTTGCCAGATGGGTCTCAAGTTATATTATCTGGAAGAAGAAAATTCTTTTATAGTTTTGATTTAGTTAAAGCTAAAGTTGATAAAATTGGTCCTTTGGTTGGTAGGGAAGAGAAGAGTTTGGAAGTATTTGAGGTGTCTCCTGATTCTCAATTGATAGCCTTTGTGGGTAATGAAGGTTATATTTTATTGGTTTCAACAAAAACGAAGCAATTAGTTGGTACTTTAAAGATGAATGGAACAGTTCGTTCCTTAGCTTTTGCTGAGGATGGACAGCAGTTGTTGAGCGCTGGTGGTGATGGCCAGGTTTACCATTGGGATCTAAGAACAAGGACTTGCATCCATAAAGGTGTAGATGATGGTTGCATTAACGGTACCGCTCTTTGTACTTCTCCAGGTGGGACACATTTCGCTGCTGGATCAGACAGCGGAATTGTGAATATTTACAACAGAGAGGAATTTCTTGGGGGCAAGAGAAAGCCTATCAAGACCATTGATAATTTGGCTACAAAAGTGGATTTCATGAGATTTAATCACGATTCCCAAATATTAGCAATCTGTTCAACCATGATGAAGAGCAGTTTAAAATTGATACACATCCCATCTTATACTGTGTTCTCCAATTGGCCACATCCAAATACGAGCCTGCATTACCCTCGCTGTATTGATTTTAGTCCTGGTGGTGGTTTCATGGCTGTGGGAAACGCTGCAGGCAAAGTGTTATTGTACAAGTTGCACCATTACCAGCATGCCTAAATCAAATTTGAAATTCTAGCAGGTTTTGGGAGTTCTATTATTGTTTTTTTTCTTGCTGGTTTGAGACTTCCTTTATTTTATCATAAACCAATGAAGTTTCGTATGTTTGTGCTTAGAGTTAGAAGGAACCGATCTTTATGTGTTTTGTCATTTAGTTTTTAAGTTTTTAACATCTACTCTATCTATAAATGAAACACTTTTGTTGTCATAGATAATTCCTTTTATTTTAAATCTCCTGCGTGTGTGAAACTAAAACCCATATATCTGTTTCAACTGTCAAAAGTTATCAACTACTATTCTCACTGATGCAATTTTATTGGGAGGTAAGTAGGTAACTTACTTTTTGACATTCATTTTTTTTTTATATATTACAGTTTAAAATTGATCTACATTTATTTCAAAACAAAATAGTGTCACACTTTAAAAAATTTGATTTTTTTTTTTTTTTTGGTACCACCATATCGGGTGTCCCCTCTAGTGGCATACAATATGAATTGATTTTTAGATTCAGCCATATTTTTTCGGTTTCCTTGAAACATACTTATCAGTTTATTTTTTACAGATTAAAATCTTAATTGTCAATCTATAGGAGGCATTGAATTAATAAATTTTAATTAATACCTGGTGGTAGTTCTCGGATTTCCAGGTAGGTCTTTTGGTCTAGACCAGTTGATGGGTGGGTCACTCTAAATGTGGATGGGAGTGCCATTACTAACCCTGGGTTGGCAGGTTTTGGTGGTCTCCGGAGACATTCCACAGTTTCCTTTTTGCATGGATTTTATGGAACAGTTTGTGTCTTGGATATTTTGCATGCAGAACTCATGGTTCTATACCATGGGGTGTCTTTATGTTGGGAGTTGGGGTTTAAGAAGGTTAATTGCTTCTCGGATTGTTTGCACATAATCAGACTTATTGAAGAGGGTAATCAGAATTTTCACCGGTTTGGTAATGAGATTGCTTTGATCAAGAAGATGTTGTCTAGGAATTGGGACATTCATCTATATCATACTTTTAGGGAAGGTAATCAATGTGGGGACTTCTTAGCAAAGGAGGGTGCTAGAAGTGATTCCTCATTGGTGATTCTTGAGACCCCTCATATAGGGATGGATAGTCTGCTACTTGCTGATGCTATGAGCGTTGTCTTTGTAAGGCATTAGGCCTTTGTTTTTTTGCTTTTTTTCTCTTTTGTAACAAAAAAATACCAAAGTTTGAGATGTCAATGGTTATATAAATTCGAATGATGTGACATATTAAATCGATCGTCATCCTTGTGTTTCGTCATTTTGTACTTAGATGATTTTTATGGTCACTTAATTTTAGCTAAAGGCCTTAAGTGCCAGTGGTAAAGCATGCAGTGATATTTAGCTTCGTAGGCTGAATTTCCGTAAATAAATAATTAGTCTCATTTGTCACATTGATCAGCAACGGGCAGATGCTAACATTCAAAATTAGAAATACTTCACTCAAATTAATTTCACACCTCATAAGACAATGTTCTTCACTATTACATAGAGGCAGTTAAGACATGTTCTTATCTTAGATTACTTTACTGCTTGTTAAGAGAACATAGACATAATGAGCCTGTATCTCAATTGGCACCGATCCAAGTCTTTTTAAGACTCGAGTGTAATGATATTTGAGGTTTCATCTTTCTTCACGTCATCTTTTTCCTCTCATAGCGTTCTTGCACCTTCAACGTACATCAGAAAAAGGAAACAAAAGCAAATAAGCCCAAAATAGGCGTATGCATAACTGCTAACATTGAACATCATTATTTGCCCCAATATTATTGAACAAGTTGTAGTCCAACCATGTCTACCTGGAAACCAACTTCATTTTTATATAGTATCATCTCAGGGAGTTCTCAATATCTATCACAAACCGATATTTCACGTCCCTATTTATGACCCTCTCAAGAGCTTCGTTCGCATATTCCATTGGAATCACTTCTATATTTGGGTAAATCCCGTTTGCAGCACAGAAATCAATCATCTCTTGTGTATCTTTTGTACCACCAGTAAGACTTCCGGAAACGGTTTTCATTCCTGTCAAACAGATTATGCATATTTAGTTCAACTGCTTCAAACTACCAAAAGAATTACATGGATGAAAACCCATCATTCCAACAAACTTTCTATACCTCAAAAGCAACGTACCTATATTAAGGCTTGCGGGGCTGAATTTGACTTCACTTGGGAACCCAACTAGGACTAGAACACCACATGTCTTCAATAATGACATGTAAGGATCAAACGGGTGATCACCAGATGCTGTGTCAATTATGAAGTCCAATGACTTAGCCAATGCCTGCATATGAATCACCATCAATTTTGACCCAAAAAAAGCACAACTCATCAACATCAATATTGTCTTCATGGTCTGAACAAAATGTTATGTAGTAGATGCTTTATGTTATACTTACTGTCATCTGCTCTTGATCAGATGAAACTACAAATTTGTCTGCACCGAGCACACTCAGGGCTTCTTCTTTCTTGGATATGCTAGAGCTGAAAATTGTTACATTCAACCCAAATGCCTTTCCAAATTTCACTGCCATATGACCGAGGCCACCAAGACCAATCACTCCTAAAGATTTACCAGGTTGATTCATCTTGTGGCGTATCATGGGAGAATAAACAGTAATTCCAGCACAAAGCAAAGGAGCTGCTGAAGCCAATGGATAGCTTTTGGGTATCATGAAGCAATACCTGCAAATGCAAGGCCAAATATGATATGAACTTGCTCTATAACCCGCCTTTAGTACAAAATCAAACAAGTACATTTAATAAATTTCAGGAAGAGAAGATCTCATAAACTCATAATAGTTGATACATAATTAGCATCTATTTAGTTCACCTTTCATGGACTACTATGTAACTGGAGTATCCTCCTTTTGTAATTGTACCATCAACATCAACACCATTAAAAGTAAAAACTGATCCCTTGATACAATTAACTTCTAGTCTGTCGTTACAATACTCACAATCCCTGCATGAGTTGACATAAGTCCCCACTCCAACATGGTCACCAACATTGAAACGGTGGACATTGGAACCAACCTTTGTCACAATCCCAGCGATCTCATGTCTGATATGTAAAATACCACAGAGAGATTAGCTTAAGCATATATGATTCCCATCCATAAAGCAAAATAAAGCCACGTACCCAGGCACAACAGGATACTTTGAGTCGCCATGTTGATTCCTTGCCCAAATTATATCAGCATAACAAATTCCACAGTGTGTAATTTTAATATAAACATCTTCCTTCCCAAGAGTCCTGAGAAATCATCATTACCATATTCTCAGGAAATCAGAAGGAAAAAAAAGGAAAAAAAAAAAGGTCCATCAAATGGACCTTTATCCCAAGAAAAGAGAAATATGCTAATGGGAAAAAATATAAATAAATTGATATCAATGTGTATCACCATACCGGGAATTGCTATGGAGGTTTCCATGAAAAAAGAATATGGACATAAAAAGAAAACAGTTACTCTATTCTACAAAGTGAAATGAGATGTAGTTACCTGCGATTGAATTTGTAAGGTGATAGAACTCCAGATGCATCTCTTGCTGCCCATCCTAGGCAATCTTCAGTGACACCTTCAGAACTCATTACTTTCTACTACACCATAACACAATTAGCTGACAGTTTACTTTCCATGAAACTAACATAAGGAGGTCGTGCATTAATTTGAAGGTTGTTATCCATATTTGTTAAATGTAGAAATCGACATTGAGAGAGAGAGAGAGAGATGTGGAAGCTTTTCTGTATATTGCATAAATGTTCATCTCAAGAGTAAATACATGTATAAGAGAGTATATGTATGTTGCCAAAAAGCTTTCCAATGAGCTATAACTGACTAACAGAAAGTGAAACTAACTAACTGTAAAATTAACCAAGTTAATAGATTAGTTAGCTTAATGGGCGAGTCAGCCAACAATATTTAATTTCTAATAACTGAGGAAATGTAGTCCCAGATCATCAAATATCAAAGCTGCATAGTCCCACTTAGGTAGCTCAGTTGATGAGCTAAGGGGCACCAAGGAGTCTCCACTTGGAGAGCAGGAGTTCGAATTCCCCCTAATATAACTACTAACAACTAACATTTGCCGATCTAAAAAAAAAATATATATGAAAGCTGCAGATTAGATTATTATGTCATGTTTGCATAGTGCTTATAACCAAACTCACACAGGGGTTATTGGCCACAACATATCAAGAGACGCCTAAGAATTAATGTAACACACACAAACACTCACTAGATGTCCTAAATCAGATGTTAATGGTTACCTTAGGCACTAACTAGAAAGAATGTTTTACTTTTTGTACAGAAGAGTCACAAGTGTGCGAGCCTTGCATGTATAAACAAATTTATGTAAGTAAAAAAAGATGTGCAAAACGTGTTCAACCAAGAACAGTACAAATAACAGGCACAAGGTATGAAAACGTGTAAGATAAAAAAAAGGGGGGGGGGGGTTGGGAAACATATTTAAAGACCATAGACCATAAGCCAGCAAATCATATATCTGGGAGTGAAAAAGGCACAAAGCAGTAACAATTAAGAATTAACAAATACGCTGCAACTATGAAATCGTAATCTGAATCAACAGAAAATTTTAAAAAAAAAAAGATTTCTGAAATTTGATTTTAAAAAAAAAAATACAAGAACAAGCCAAAGCATGAGATCATCTTCCTCTTCAGTTTACCTAAAAAAAGACCGAAATTATTAAGAATTTGTATAAAAAATTGTAATGGCCCCTTTTTCCTATGATTTATAAATCCCTTGTTCCTCGTTGTTAGTTTCGGAAAGAGATTAAAGGAAGAAAATAACTGCCTGACCTGTGTAAGTGTAACGGATCCACAGAGAGAAAGAGAAAGTGAAAAGGGTCTGTTTATGTTTGTTATGGTTTCCTTTCTGTCCGTCTGTCTACTCTTACCCTTCAGAAACGAACTCAATCTCCTCAGAAATCTGAAAGCATAAGAAAACAAAAAGGGGTAGGACCAAACACTTTATAAAGCAAAAAGTCAAATGCAACTTTCCCTGATAACACTCCGATTTGATTAGTTACTAACTCTTCCCTTTTTGTCAAAAGTACTACGTATACATTCACACTCACTCCACATACGAAGAAATTATGGGTGTAGTAGGTTTAATGTTTATAAAATTGAGTTGATAAATTGAATTTTGATTAAAAGTGAGTTTGTAGCAATTGATTTATGTTTGGATATTTTATTATTAAATGTAATTTTGGAAGAATGAATATTGTTTGGATTGTTTCATTTAAACTGACTTTTGAATATGTAGTTACAAAAATGTCCTTCAACTTTTAGATGAGTAGGAAAAATGATTAATTTTTAAGGATAGTATGATAAAAATAGTGGTTGAAAAACCCAAACTAAATTTTGACAAACACAAAAGTAACAAATTTTTGCTTATACTCAAATCCAAGTTTGACCCTAAAATTAATTTTACCAACTGAAAACCAAACATCATAACAAAATAACAAAATTAATTTTGGAGCTGCAAACACACGCCGCCTTCCTTTTCAACTTGGTCCAACTTCAATTTCGTTCGGTTCGTATATGTATAATTATTTTTAATTTAATTTGATTATCGTTCTTTATTATTTGTATAATATCATTTGTTTGAATTGAAATTTAGAGACCAAATTAAAAATGATCGTCATATATAGGGACCAAACATGTTTTTTATCCTTATAAGTAATAATCATTTTCACTTCGATCTTTATTCGTGACAATCATTTTCATTTTAGTTCATATACTTTAATTCTAACAAATGATGTTGCAACAACAGTAAACGATAAGAATCAAACTAAAAATAATTGTAGATATAAAAACTGAATTTTTTTTTTTTTTTAAGTATAAGAACCAAGTTGAAGACAAGCATCAAGTATAGAGATTTAAATGATATTTTATATAAGCCAGAGTGTCTACGTAAATAGACGACTTTACACTGAAATGCAAAAGGAAACTCAACGACTATTTTATATCACATAATCCCTTAGTAATGAAGTGAAGACGTAGCTATACTAGTGCAACACAATATTAGAGGTCACTCACTATAAAAAAAAATTCACTTACTTCCTATACAGAAAAATTCTCTATTGATTACATTGTGTCTATTACTAACTTGTAGCCCAAAAATAAGATGAAAATGAAGAAAAAAATTGCTTTTAATGTTGGAGGAAGATTGGTTGGCACAGGTATCTTACAAGGGTTTGGTGAAGGAGCTTCAGATTTAAGCACCTGAATCACTTGCCTTACAGAAGGCCTTACTGTGTATAATCTAGATGAGCACACCAAAGGCCAACAACCACCAAATGTAGCTTTGGGTCAGCTGCTTCAAGAAACTTTCCCAATCCATAAGTGTGGTTTGTGCCCCTTTCTCATGATCCACCAACCTTGCTAAACCAAAATCACCAAACTTAGCATTGAACTTGAATCCAACATGTTGCTTGATTTTATAACCCTGTGAATCACACACTGTTCCCATTCTTCTTGCAGGAAAAGCAATGCTGAAGCCAACCCAAACCAAGAGGTATGTTATACCTTACTGGCCATGTCATGAAGCTGTTTCCACCATATAGATGGGAGTCTAAGCTGCCATTTGACATAAACTCATATATGAGGAGGCGATCATTCTTCCTGTGGCACCAACCAATAAGTTGTATCAAATTTCTATGTCTCAATTGGCTAATGATCTTCACTTCAGTTGCATATTCCTTTATCCCCTGCCTGGACTCTCTTCATATCCTCTTTATAGCAGCATATAGCATATGAGTTTAAGTCTTTCAAGTAACCTTTATAAACACCACCAAAACCACCTTGCCCAAGCTTCTCTGACTCTGCAAATTCATTTGTTGCACTTACCAGTTCATTATAGCAAAACCTCTTACATCCAGTGCCCTTTTGGAATTCATCCTCCATGTTAAGGTCAAAAACCAACTCTTTTTTTTTGCCTTGTAGTCCTCTTCCATAATGAAGTACAAACCAGCCCTAACAAACTCACAACCATGCCTATACCAATTCCTTGCCCCACCAACATTCTTATCTTGCTTTCTTTTTCAGAATTAGGACTGAGGATAGGTGAGTCAATTATTGGTGTTATCCGATTTGTGACATTGTCATTATTACTCTCTAAACTTGAACTAAATGACCATGACTATTAGAGAAATTATGAAAATGACTGCAGACTGTGTACCTCATACAAATTTCCTGTAGCTTCAAATATAATCCACTCTGGTAAGTAATCTCTCAAATCAACTTTGTATGAAATGCATGTTTCTGCTAGTGTATCATGTCTGTACCCAGAGAATAAAACACTCAAATTAAGAGTGCTGGAATTGTACTCAATGCTGCAATTATAAATTTTCCTTTTCCGAATTTCCATGAACAATGGCTTAGTTATGTTCGACTTACTTCATCATAGAGTTGAAGTTCATACCTAAATGAAGGCCTTGAGGGTCCCATTTATTTTTGAAGGTATCAAACTCCACTGCCACAAGATATTTATTCCTTTTAATACTTTTTATGTTAAATGATAGTGGATTTGCAGGAGAGATTATTTGTGTAGGAAAAAATGGTTCCCCTTGCATAACAGAAGATAAGAGTTGGTGCATGAAGACCAATGTACCAATAAGTCATCTTTAGGTGAGAATGTTGAGTTCCAACTTCCAGGTGTAGGTGGAACATTGTCACGTGAATGACTATAGCTTCGAAGCTTTGTGATTTCATAGGATATGGATTTTGTCCTGTTTTGAAAGAACAAGATATGGTCATGTTGCGGAGAGAAAACTACAAATTTTTTGAAAGGTCACCAGTGGATCCTATAACCATACATGGTGGATCATTGTATGAAAAATATTGTGTTTTTCTCTCTCCAACAGAACCATATCCTTTTCTTAAGTTAATGGAAGTTCCTTCACCGTGACCAAGCAAATATCGAATGAGCAGGGTGACCAAGCAATGTATGGTAGTCCTATGAAACCATTGTAATACATCTTATGCTGCTACATGATTGAGGAATTTGATCGGATTCAAGTATTCAACGCAGAGAAAATCGACGGCTAGCTTGGATTGGAGCACATATTTCCTTGAAAGAAATTTTGAGTTAAGAGATAGTGTGTTTCAGTCAATTGGATTTTGTCCATGTAAACCGAGTGGTTGGAGTAATGTATCACATTTTCACAGATTATATATCTTAAGTATGGAATAAAAATGCTTAAGTGCGGATGCACACAAAAGTGGTCAAGTATGGTAGCATAAGACTACCACAATGTAAAATGTTACTGCCATATATTTCAATAATTTTCTACAGCGAAAACTTCCCTACTGATGATACATTGTTTGATGTAGTCAAAAAGGAAGATGAAACAAATGAAAAAATTGCATTCATTTTTAAAGGAAAATAGTCTGTCATGGGCATCAACTTTGGGAGGATAGGCAATGGAGCTTCAAATTTAAGCACTTGAATCACTTGCATTATAGAGGGCCTGAATCTGTAATCTGGATGAGCACACCAAAGGCCTATAACCACTAACCTTTTCATTTGCTCCTCATTAAATTCTCCACATAGCTTTGAGTCTGCTGCTTTAAGTAACTCTCCTGATCCGTAGAGCTCCCATACCCACTCAACTACAGTTATTTGACCATCCTTGGCTTTTAAGTCAATGGGTTTTCTTCCACTGGCTATCTCCAATAAAACAACCCCAAAGCTGTATATGTCAGATTCCTTATAAGCCTTTCCTGTAGTGACATATTCTGGAGCAATGTAGCCCCTGGTCCCAGCTATGAGTGTGGTTTGTGACCCTTTCTCATGATCCACCAACCTAGCTAAACCAAAATCACCAAGCTTAGCATTGAAACTTGAATCCAACATAACATTGCTTGATTTAATATCCCTGTGAAGAACACATTTTTCCCATTCTTCTTGCAGGTACAGCAATGCTGAAGCCAAACCCAGAGCTATGTTATACCTCACCGGCCATGTCAAGAAGCTTTTCTCACTATAGAGATGGTAATCTAAGCTACCATTTGGCATGAAGTCATATACAAGAAGGAGATCATCTTTCCTATGGCACCAACCAATGAGTTGTACCAAATTCTTGTGCCTCAATTGGCTAATGATCTTAACTTCAGTTGCATATTCCTTTATCCCTTGCTTAGAATCTTTTGATACCCTCTTTATAGCAACATGGGAGTTTAAGTCTTTCAAAAAACCTTTATATACAGCACCAAAACCACCTTGTCCGAGCTTCTCTGCCTCTGAAAATTTATTTGTTGCACTTTCCAGTTCATTGTAGCAAAACCTCTTGGGTCCAGTACCCTTTTGGAATTCATCATCCATGTTTAGATCAAATTCTGAGACTTCTTCCTTTCCTTTAGTCCTTTTCCACAATATAAAACAAGCCAATCCTAACAAAATCACAGCCAAACCTATCCCAGTTCCTAGCCCCACAAACAGTTTATTAATACCACCAGTGTCACTACTTTGTAAACTTGAACTAAATGACCATGACTTCAGAGTATGCACCTCAAACAAACTTCCGGTGGCTGCGGAGAAGCCAAACATAACCCACTCCGGTAAGTGATCTCTCAAATCAACTTTGTATGAAGTGTTATTTTCCACAACAGTATCATTAATGGAACTATAGCCAGTGAAAGAAACTCTTAAATTAAGAGTGGTGGAGTTGTACTCAATGCTACAATTATAAACTTTACTTTCTGAGATATCAGTGAACCATGGGGCAGTTATGTTAGACCTCATAGAGTTGAAATTCATACCTACATGATGGCCATCAGGGTCCCATTGATTTTTGAAGGTATCAAACTCCACAGCCACAAATGAATGCTGAGTTGAGTTCAATACTTGCTCACCATCCACAAGGCCAAGACCACCTCCTTCTTTGATGTCATCTAAAAGGGGAAGACCTGGATCTGCCAAGAAGAATGCCAATCCATCTCCATGCACCACGTTCTCTGAGAAAAAAACAAAGGAAAATTTGGTAGTGAAGTCTGAGAGTTTTCCGGAACTCATATCCCAGAGGCGCATCTTTTGAACACTTGTGACTCGTCCAACACTGTGATCATTGTTCTGGCCCACTCTATTCGAAGTGACTTGAATTTCTGAACGTGAAACTTCTGCATCACCTTCCAGTTTCAGCCCTATTTCACTTTTACTAAACCTGGGGTAGTTAAATGATAATGGATTTGTAGGAGGGATTATTTGGAGGAATAAAATGGTTCCCATTGCATAGTACAACATAAGAGTTGGTGCAACAAGACCACCAATATGCCAACAAGCCATTTTTGAGAGATATTTGAGATCGATCAAGGGTAGCTACTAGCTAGCAGGCACATTGTTGATCACCCATCAAAGACTTTGACAAGTTGGCTTTGATGATGCAAAAGCATAGTGATTTGTTATCTGTTTTACATCCTTATATAGTAATTTCTTTCCTTAAACTTATGTGACTTTGGAATTTTATGGTTGTCTTATTTCATAGAACTTCGTTCGCTGCCCACCTTGAAATATAGAATTAGCAGGGTGACAAGTTATAACCAATGTTGGAAATTAAGTATTATATATATAGTAACTTACACAGTGCCATACTATAGGATGTGACCAATGTTCTGAGTCAGGGTGACAACTAAGAATTGGTCACCTGTTTGGAAGTTCCTCCAAGCTCATCTCGTTGTTAACCAAAAATAATAATAATAATAATCAAATAAGAAGAAGTCATATCCTTCCAAACCAATGGTCTGCACTCGGCAGCATTGTGATTTGTGGAGTCTACAAGAATCACTCAAAACTCGGGGTCTTGACGAACAAATTAAAGGGCAAAGACACAACTTTTCTCATTTCATTTTATTTTTTGTATTTTTTTTGGGTCCTATCTCATTTTATTTAACAAAAATATACCGGAGAACAGTTCTGTAAGAGAAGCGAGTTAAACTATCCGAGAGGTTTGTATTCATCACCGAAGTTCCCATATACTTTAATTAGAAAATATTTAATCTAATCTAGATATATTTGAAGTTAACTTTAGTGATTAATTAATAATCTAAATATAATTGTTTAATAATTTTATATTTACTAATAGGATTTAATTGGTATATAATATCAGTATAAACAACTTTTACAGTATCAACCAATCATAAATTATCACATCATTAAACATGTTTTGTCTTTTATTTTAACTACCTTAAAAGTTAATCATATCATGATTTGTGATTGGACGACAATGTAAAAAAAATTTACACTAATGATTCATATCAATTACACTCTTAATATTATATGATAAAGGTACCAACATAACATATTATGTTCGTCCTTTTGATAAAAAAATATATATATTATGTTCGTCCTTAAAATACAAAGTGTACGTGCTTGGTAGTTTTGCAGCTTAAAAATAATAAATAAAAGCAATTACTGAAAGACGATAAAGAGAAAGATATTTTAGTTTTGATGCTCATTATAAAAATGTTTTATATTATTATTTAATAATGTATTGTTATATTATTTAATGAATTCGATATTTTATATAAAATTTAGTTCATTAAATGATGTAATAATACATCATTAAATAATAATATAAAACTATTTTATACCAATGATACAGATTGACAATTAAACTAAAAAAATTGAGTAATGATATTTTTATAACCATTTTTTAACATATTCTTTTTTACATTTACTTTATAATAATTGATTATTTTTTGTTTGCTAAATAAAAGCTTTTTTGTTTAATGATTAAGAAATACGTGTGTAAAAAGGAGGTGTGGGGAAAAAAAGAGTGTAAGAAGACCATTTTTCAAAAAATAACCATTCATGCTTTTGTCAGCTTATGTATCAGGGACTTAACATGATTTCACAGAGCTTCTATGTTGAAGTTATTTTTTGCGGCCTCTCATTTTTTTAATACAATCCCTTTCCTTTTTTTTTTTTTTTTTTTTTTTTTTTTTTACTTTTTTTCTTCTCAAAACATCTCTTTCTTCCATTTTCTCTTCCTCCTTTCCCCAAAAACACCCCACAGCCCAGAATCGATTCTCACGCTAACTCTGCACGTCTCTTCCATTTCGTCTTCGTCCTTTCCCCCGAACTCATGTCTTCCCTCATAGCCATATGATTCTAATTCTTCCAGTAAAGAATTTGTTCAATGTTTCATCAATATCCATTTTCCCTAATGAAAGTTATCAGATGCCGTTTATCAGTTTGATGGAGTGATACTGCTCTTTGCAAATGTGCTACCACTTTTTTCTCATATGCCACTTTGTTGCATTCATGGAAGATTAGATCATATTAAGTTATATTATTACCATTTCCTAATTGGTTGCAAGATAAATAGAAATTAGTGACTAAGTTTATGGTGTTGAAGTTGTTTCTGCAATTTGGGCACATGTTCTAATATGTTACTGACTGTATGATCACAAAATGATCTGGTTTGGTTTTTTCATGATTTCTGCTGCTTGTAACTGCTCAACCAGAATGGTGGGGGTGCAGTATGCATATTAAGGAATTCAATAATCAGGGGATTGGACACTCTCATCTAACATGATCATCATCTAACAAGATTAAATTGGACAAAATATGGTTGGCAAGCATGTTGATTCCATTTTTTTTTTTTTTTGTTTTGTAAATCTACAACAATCTCCATAACAATCTTGAAGGGAGAAGACGTAAATAATAGTAAAAAGGTTTAGGGAAGAAAAGAGTGGAGATATGGTGGTGGATAATTGTGAAGAGATTTAGGGGAAAATGTTAAAAAAAAAAAAAGAAAGGTATTTTGGGTAGAAAAAAAAATTTAAAAAAAGGGAATGATTGTATTAAAAGAAATGGGGTCGCAAAAAGTAACTCATTCTGTGTTATGCTACAGGCCCTTTTTCATATGCGGGCTTGACCATTAGAACATAAGAGGTCCATTTATCTCTATTTGTGGGGCCAAATTTAGGAAAAGCCCAATCGGTAAACATTTTTGTGGCCTGTTTTCATATCCTTTCGTGGGCAATTCACCCTTCTTCTGCCTCCGTTCCATTGCAAGAACATCAAGCTATGTGAACATTTTACGGAAACAAGGGTTTACTCCAATGTTAATTGTAGAACTAATAAATCGCTCTTTATGGAAACATCAAGCCTCGATTGTAAATAAAGAGGTTTATGATTTGAAGTTCAATTGAAATTAAACTCAGGTCGAATCGGGATATTATAAATATTTATTTATTTTATAAATATATAACGTTATATAAAAAAATGACATATATATGTTAAAATGTATTAAAAAAAGATAATGTTAATAATATCTAACATGATTAAACTCATTCATGAATACAATGTTATTAATTTATAATAATATTATATTTACAAAATATAATGCAATATATACTATTCATAAAATATAATAGATATTAAAAAGGGATTTATTTTATATATATATATATATAATAGAAGGGATCCGTTTAAGTCATATTTTTCACTTACACTCGCTCATAACCGTCGATCTTATTTTGCATCCAACTTACGATATAAATCATTATTATAGTTGAAATCATAATTTGTGTTGATTTTGGATAAAAATAAAATCAATGGTTGTGAAAGAGTATTAGTTAAAAATAACTTACACCATGATAAACCTATAATTGAGTAGTATGGAGTGTTGCCTTTAAATCCTTGCACTGTCAAACCTTGCCAAGTTCGCCCGGGTTGACCCCGGTTTGACCGGTTTGAAGGCTGATTTTCTACGTATCAATTTTGAAGGGATGATGAGATCAACTAGTAGATAGGTTCCCGATTAAACTAGTCGAATGGTCCGATTGATCAATCCAACTTTCAAAACAGTGGTTCCCTCTTATCTTCGTTGTTGGGAAGTGTGGCTTTATAAACTGGGGCCAATTACACCAGTGTGATGTGACCCAAAAGTGTAAACTCGTGAGTCAAGGATAAATCCATGCATAGCAAAGTTCTTGCATAAATATGTGTTACGCCCAACCTACTTCATATATAAATGCTGGATAGTATGGTTTTACTTTATGGGCTGACCCATCTTATACATAAGAGATCAGGGAAATGCACTTGGAATTACTCACTTGGTTGCTAGGCCAACCGAGAATATAGTTTTTATGCTAGAACAATATGCAATACCCATATTTGATATACTAGACCATTCTCATCATTAAGTAGCATAGTTTTTTTTATAAGCCATTAAATAACATAGTTAATTAAAACTATCTATTAATTAATTAATGAGTCTTGCTAACAAATATCATAAGGACATTGTTTAAGGAATCAACAAAAAAAAAAACTTTTTTGTTAAAAAACTAAGTGTATCATTTTTCAATATATTAAATATATTATTTAGCTATGTAAAATTTCCTTACTTGATTCCTTAACTAATGCCCTAAGGGCACTCGTTAGCATTCTCCTTAATTATAATGCTTATGTATGACTTAATTGTGTAGTTGACTTTGTGCACCTAACTTGAGTGCTCTAAGTTTATATCATTACTCTATTTTTTTTAGTTTAATGAGAGTTCAGACTTTAATTAAGTGAAGGTGTGTGTGAAGAAATTCCATGTTAAAAAAGAATGAATAGTAACTATATATACAAACGAAAATATACATATATAAACTTAATGCTTTAAAGTTTGGGTCATGTTAACTAATGTCCTAAGACACTCTTTAAGAAAACAGAAAAAATAATTTTTCATTAAAAAACTAAGTATATCGTATCTTCAAATATTAAATATATTAATTTTTAACAAAAAATTTCTTTTATTACTTTCTTAAAAAATGTCCTTAAGGTACTCATTATTCTCCTTAAAGTTTTTAATCCTAATAGATGATGTCGTGTCAATCCACTTATTGCTTTCTACCCCAAAAAAAAAAAAAAAAAACCACTTATTGCTAAACAAAGGATGATGCACTAGCCATGGTGCTGCCGGCCTGCCGCCCGAAGGTTCTACTATGATAGGGTGATTTTTGATTTTTTCTAAAACTGATCAGACTATGGAATGGGGCTTTAGGTGCAGGCTTTGTGTAGGGTGATTTTGCTTGGTTTGGTGGTTTTTGGGTATAGGCTAATGTAAAATTAATATAGCTTACTGTACAAGGTTTCAGTATTTTATTTACATTGTGTCCTACTAGTGAGCATAATTGTAATCCAAACAGGATATTTTGTAAATTTGATCATTTTAAATGCTGCATTTTAAATTACTTGGATGTGAATTTGTTTAAAATTTAAGATTGCTTTGTCCAAACACACTAAGGTTGTATTTGGATGGGATATTTCAAAATTCCAGGATATTTAAAATACAAGTCAATTGAAATGCTTTGTTTGAATTACCTTCATTTTGAAAATATTTTGTTTGGATAGAATAATTCAAATTCTTTGTTTGAATAAATGATTTTAATTTCATTCAATTATAAAATTTCATTTTTCAAAAATTTAAAAATTTTGAGGCAGCGGTGGTGACTGGCGGATGTCCAACGGCGGCGACGGTGGACTGGCTGTAACCGGTGGCGGTGGTTGGCTATGATGGACGGTAGTTGAGATAAGAGGAATTTAGAATTCCCACCTACTTAGGTGAAATTTGAAATTCCCCCCTTTTTAACTAAAACAAATACCCCATTAAATTTCAAGAATTTTAAATACTTCATAATAAAACATCCAAACAACATATTTCAATTCAAAGTATTTCAATTACTCTCTTAAAATACATTACCCTCTAACATCACCACATCCAAACACAACCTCAAACTTTTGGCAACACTTATCAAGAGTACTTGATACTTGAATATATACTTGTTTATAAGACCAAGACACATTTTGTCTGAACAATATAAGCAATAAGCATATATGAATACGAAAGGACTGCACAACCGAAGCTGAAGCTTAAAGTAAAGTTTGGCCAAACACAACACATCGACATCCCCCCTTCTTAGGCTCTCAAAGAAAAGGGGAAGCAAATCAAAAGACTTTTTCAGTTTGCTCCGCAAATGTACTCTAATAAATAAATCACATTCTACAGAGATCCTTGTAGCATAATAAGTTATTGAAAAACTTGCAATTGATTATTTAACCACCACTGCCTACCATTTTTTAGTATTATCATATCACATCTAAAAATGTGAAGTCTCTGACTGGGTACAACTCAGTGGTCTACCAATTCCAGTAAGAAAAATGACATTCTTATACTTTTATTTACCCATCTTTTAATTATATCTACTTTACGATCATTAATCAAAAGACTTTTGTTTTAAAAGCAACAATGGATATATGATCAATGATTATAAAATTGGTATAAAAATGGGTGATGATCTAAACTACAATCGGTTCTTTCACCCTTTCCCCTCCCTATATATACAAGACATATAAATGGTAGAAATTTGAGAATATAGATATTCTCTTCTATGTATTAATAAGAGATGGTAGATAAATATTAGGGATGTTGATGGATGGATCCATATGAGATTAATTTGGACTAAAATAAACTTGATATTTTGATTGGATTATTTGTTTGTGTCCAATTCCCGTCCAGTTATGACTCAATAATATCGTATTAATTTGATATGTTGATATAATGTATAAATTTAAATATTTTGCATAACTAAATTACAGAATTACAGAAGTAGGAAACTAAAACTAATACTATTAATATATATATATATATATATATATATATATATATATATATTAATGAAAACAATATTATGTCAATCAAGAAATCTTATACTCATATATAATTGTAAAAAATATATGTATTGAAAGAATTTATGACATTGGCCCAAATTAAAACGATATGAAGTATAATCAAACCCAAACTGAAAATATATCAAATATAATTTTTAAAACCTAAACCGATCTCAATTAGTTTCAAATCTGACTCATTAGTAAGTTAAAATGTGAATTCTTCGGTATCCTAAGAGTAATCTTATCCTGTCTAGGTGGCCTAATCAGATGGTGAGAATCATTTGACTTGACTCACTAACATGACTCATTTAATTGAGGTGACGCATTCTGATTGAGTAGGATAACTTTTATCCCAAAATTATAGGGATATCGAAAAAAGCACCAAGTTAGAATATAAGGATTAACCACCTCTAACAAATATAAAATTTGTGTCTTACCTTCTCGTGTTAGTGATGAGAAATAGGGGGGTCCAGTTCCACTCAATAGTTGTTTGGTTTACCATCTCAAGAGACGTGACGTGAAATCTATAAAATTTAGCTTACATGTTTGATGTGAAAAAATTTACATCTTTACCATCCAGAACGTGATTTCACGAACGCGACCGCCAAACTAAACAAGTACTACTTAAATCTACATAACAATTTGGCATTAGTATTTCTTCCCCGAGAAATAAATGTCCTCTCTTTCTGGAGTACTGACCATGTGCGTGTGTTTCTCTGCGTGCGAGTGGGAATGGAAATGGGAAATTTTATAGTCAAGATCAAGTTTGTATGACAATTAATTAATCAAAAGCGCACCATCTCTCAAGAACTAACACGAAATGACTATAATTAAAGGGCCATTTTCATTGTTCGAATTATAAGTTGATATGTTAATTAATTTGGACATGTCATTGAGTTCTTTGACTAATTATACCCATCATTTGTTGATGATTGACACTTGGCCAGGGTTTTTTGTTGGAGGAGGAGTAAGATCAACGTATTCTTTAATATTCTTTTTTCAATACAATCTCTTCTATTGATATTGAAATTCACGTGGGTCTTATTAATTCATGTGGATCATTCCATTTGAATTTGATAAGACTCACATGAATTTTAACTAATAAAAAAGAATGTATTAAAAAGAAAATATTAAAGATTATCTTAATAACAAACTAGTTTTGTGTTGTCGGAGACGCTATGCCCAAGAGTTTCTTTATTCTCTTTCCTCAAATAAAGCGATTACAGCTTGAGCATAACAAGTCCATTGATTGTTTAAGGAAACGAAATATCTTCATTGGGCACAAAATCTTTATCACGTGGGCTACGGCCAATCAGAAACATAAGTTCCAAAAGCGTCCTACTCAATCCAAAATTTTAAAAATAAAACGACAACTGTTTGGGTTTAATCCCCTTTACTGGTAAGCACTATAAACAAAGTATTGGTAGCTTTATTTATTCAGTTGGTGTATGATCCCATTTAATGATGATGTCATAACTTATAAAATTAACCTATTCTCAATATTGCAACTTGTCATTTTAAATTTAGGATATGTTTGAATAAATAGTTTAATTAGATATTTATTCAATAAGTCTTTTTTTAAATAAATTAAAAATAATTTATTTTCATAAATTTTTCTGACAAACTTAAAAAAATAAATTAAAAAAAATTTATAAAAAAATCATAAATTATTTATATAAATTTATTTTCAGAAATTTAAATTTTATATACGTCCTTACAAACACACCTTTAATAAAATCCTTAGCGTTATGTCACTATCGTACGGATTGTAACCCATCGGAATGAACTCGATGAAGGGGGTGCATAGGGCTTTATGAGCATTACACGGAGGTCAACAACAGTTTAGTATATTGCATCCTGCAGAGTATTCTATTTCTCTACATTGAATATATTGAATGCAGTCATAAGTTTAGGGTGGATCCATTTTGAGAATTTGTTTGAGGGTCTTGCTAATTATTAATTAAAGAATCAAAAATAAAATTTTTCATCCGAAAGTATAACTTTAAAATTTTCAATTTATTGAATACATCATTTTCTAATATAAAATTTCTATCTTTGATTTTTTACTCAGAACTCTAGTTAGCATTTGTCTGTTCAAAGAGCCAAAATGAACAAATATATGAATGAGCGATGTTGTTAAGTTGCACCAGCATAAAAGTGGTATGATCATACACCATCTTTTTGGAGCAATCTCAACCATCCACTTGAACATTTGGATGCTGAATTTTCAATCTTTTTGTGCTTCGTCAAACAGTCAAAGTACATGAGCTTCTTATGGTATTTGTACAAAAGTTACTTGTATATTGATATTTACAGATAAAATATTTTTAAAAAAATAAAAAATACAAATCTGTGTAATTAATATATATTTGCAGATACAATATATTTTGTGGTGCCTCCCTTGATTTGAACGATTTTCCTAACAAATGTATATGTAAATACATCAAATTAAAAAAGTAAAATATATGAAACTTAATATCCACCGTATAGAAAAATTACTTTATCCTATATTTATATTTTTACTTGTAACTATAAAAATAGAGTATCAAAAACGAAAGATAATTAATGTATACATAAAAATATGAAATATCCAATATTAAAAAAATAAGAAAATTAATGTTCATAAAATAATAAAATTATTTATTTCCGTATTTATTAAATTTTTTTATATATGGGAATTATAGGGAACATATATTTAAATATATATTATTTAAACATATATTTTTTACATATTTAAACAACTAGTTACAAAATCGCTGGTATATTTAAATATACATTATTACATATATTTACAAAATATTATTTTTATTTTTTTAAAAAAAATATTATGTTCTGCAAAATCCAATATACAAGTGCGTTTAGTGCAAATACCATAACAAGCTCAAATACTATGACCGTTTGACAAAACACAAAAGATTGAAAATTCAACTACTGCCAAGTGTCCAAATGGATGGTTAAGATTGTTTCAAAAAGATGGTACGCCCATGCAACACTTTAGTGAGGGTGCACCATAGATTGCACCATGAATAGGATAACCGAGTTAAAAGTTTTATTGAACAAATAAAAATACATCTAAATTTATTATTTGAAGAAAATTTAGGGGGGGTAAACTCCTCCTTCTCTGCCGTCCACATACAGACTCTAGGGGTAGACATAGGTCGGCTATGGTCGGATTCGAGTGAAAAAATCTCAATCCAAAGAAAATCAATAAGTAGAATATGTCACTCATTCCCGTCCGTTTGTCCCTTCGAATTAGGCAGGTGGTGGATTGGGCAGGTCGGGAGGTCGTCAGGTGGGTTGACACAGAAACAAAAAAAAATTATTTACTGAAATAAGAAAGCATCAAGAGGAGAATAGACGTTCTTGCCAATAATAAACAAATAAGAACATAAACCTAGAAAGTTTCAACCTTTCAACAAAAAGAATCAAACAACAGATGTGGATGCTTTTTTCAACAAAACCCAAAAATTAGAAAGTTTCAAACTTTCAACATAAACCCTAATAATGAGAGAGTTAAGAGACGAGAGAGAGAGAGAGAGAGAGAGAGAGAGAGAGAGAAATGAAATTGTAATTTTGTTATTGTTCATGGATTGAATATAAAGCCAGCTTATATAGCTGGGATAAACACTCAACAGTTGTAACCGCTGGCAACAGATTCTAGTTACAACTGTGTAACTAAATAGTGCTTACGTGGCACTTTCAGTTACAGTTACAAAGAGATTCATTCATAGCTATACTCTGATATTCCCCTTGCAATCTCAAGGTGGCTGTGAAGATGCAGTTACATTGAGATTGGAGCGCAGAGTGCAGAACCGGGAGGAGGAGAGAGGCTTGGTGAAAGAGTCAGCCAGCTGTGCTGGAGCAGGAACATGGTGGACAGTGAGAGTCTTGGAAGCAGCTTTCTCTCTCACAAAGTGAATATCAAGTTCTATGTGCTTCGTTCGTGAGTGCAGTACCGGATTGTGAGCAAGGGACACAACACTGAGGTTGTCACAGAACAATTGTGGAGTAGAAAATTTCACACCCAATTCAGTTAACAAGGACCGAATCCAGAGAACTTCTGCTGTGGTGTTTGCCATGCTGTGGTACTCAGCCTCAGTGTTGGACCGAGCTACAAGTGTTTGCTTCTTGGAGCACCAAGATATGAGATTGGGGCCGAAGAAAATGCAAGAACCAGAGGTGGAGCGGCGATCATCTGGGTCACTGGCCCAGTCAGCAACACAGAAAGCTCTAAGGGAAAATGAGGAGGTAGTGCAGGCTGGTTGGAGCAGTAAGCCATAGTGCAGGGAGCCCTTGAGGTAATGCAGTATTCGTTTGACAGCATGCCAGTGAGACTCTAAGGGATTTGCCATGAATTGGCAAACTTTGTTGACACTATATGAGATTTCTGGTCGCGTCAAGGTAGCATACTGCAAGGCGCCTACAACTGAGCGATAGAGCTACAGATCAAAAACTGTATCAGTCCCAAACCTGCTGAGTTTGCAATTGCTGACCATTGGGGAGGAGATGCCCTTGGCTTCAATCATGTTAGCTTTAGCTAAGAGATCACGTATGTACTTTGATTAAGTGAGTAAGAGTGTCCCATTTGGAAAATGCTTGACTTCCACCCCAAGAAAGTAGTCTAAGGCACCCAGCTCCTTGAGTGCAAAAGTAGCATTGAGCTTGTGAATCAACTCATGGATGAGAGGGGTAGAGGATCCTGTGAGAATAATGTCGTCCACATACACTAGGGCATATAAGGAGACAGACCCTTTGGTATAGATGAAAAGGGAGGGGTCACAGCGACTGATATGGAACCCAAAGTACAGCAAAGTAGAGGTGAGTCGTTCATACCATGCACGAGGGGCCTGTTTCAGGCCATAGAGAGCCTTGTTGAGGCCGCAAACAAGAGACTTGTCAATGGATTCAAAGCCCGGAGGCTGAACCATGTACACTTCTTCACTAAGGTGCCCATTTAGGAAGGCAATATTCACATCAATTTGCTGAATGGCCCATTTTTGAGTGATAGCCAAAGTGAGAATCACCCTTATGGTGACAGATTTGACGACGGGGGAGAAGGTTTCATGAAAGTCAAAGCCGGCTTGTTGGTGGAAGCCTTTGGCAACCAAGTGTGCCTTATACTTATTGACCGTCCCATCCGGGTTTTCTTTGATTCTAAAGACCCATTTGCAACCAATAGCTCTTCTATTTGGAGGAAGAGGAGCCAGGGTCCAAATGTTGTTATTGAGAAGAGCATTGTGCTCATCTTGCATGGCAGCAAGCCATGGGGGGCTGGACAGTGCCTGTTTGATAGATGTGGGTTCCATGTGTGTGAGAAGGACACGGGGGGAGGAAGGCAACCAGTTTTGGTGCGGGTGAGCATAGGGTGAGTGGGTGCAGGGAAAGAGGGGGGTTGCGGAGGTGTGGATAGAGAGCTAGAGTGATTGGAAGAGGATGCAGGGGACTGCACTTGGGGAACAGGAGGTGTTGGTGAAGGGGGACAGTAGATGGGGTAGAGTCTGAAGGTGGAGAGGGTGGAGGATATTGATTTATAGGTGCGGCAGAGATTGGGGTTAAGATTGGAGAAGGAATGGAAGCGGAAAACGTGGACTTAATGGGAAAAGACTGTGTAGAGGTGGAGGGAAACAAGAGTGGATAAGGGAAGCGACACTCATTGAAGAGAACATCCTTGGAGATGTAGATGCGACCCGTGGGTGCAAGGCATTTGTGACCCTTATGTTGAGGGGATAACCCAAGATAAACACATTTAGTTGATCTATATTGTAATTTATGCTGATTATAAGGTCGTAATAAGGGAAAGCAAGCACATCCAAATGTCCGAAGATTGATATAGTCAGGGAGCACTCCATACAGGGCATGAAATGGGGATGAATGGGTTGAGAGGGCTGTAGTTGGGAGCCTATTAATGAGGTAGACTTCCATAGTAAAACTATGGTCCCAATAGATAAGAGGGAGGGCAGCATGGGACAGTAATGTTAGGCTTAACTCAACTACATGTCTATGCTTTCTATCTACTGTGCCATTTTGATGAGAGGTATGGGGGCATGTTAACCTATGATTTATGCCCAACTCTATGAGATATTTGGTGAAGGGTCGGAATTCACCACCCCAATCTGACTGGATAGCTTTAATTTGAGTAGAGAATTGAGTTTTAACCAAAGTATGAAACTGTTTAAAAGCATTAAGAGCTTCTGACTTGGTTTTTAAGAAATAAATCCAAGTGTAGCGGGTATAGGCATCAACAAAGGTGATGTAATAAGTGTATCCACTAAAGGAAGTGAAGGGAGCAGGGCCCCAAAGGTCTGTGTGTATTAGTTCAAAGGCATGTGTATAAACTGTGATAGATGGAGGTGCATAAAGTCTATGTGCTTTTCCCATACAACAAGCATTACAAAAATCAACTGAAGTTTTATTTGAACATGGAATATTACAAAGTTGTAAAACTGACTTTACAGCATTAGGATGAGCATGGCCTAATCTACAGTGCCAAGTCATGTATGCATTAGAAACAGAACTAGTGTTTACAGTAGCAGAAAAATTAACTTTAGAGTTATTGACAAAGGTTTATGCAAAGAGGGAAATTGACCCTTGGGTGAGGGCTCCTTGAGAACGGGAAGGTTCTTGAAACAGTACAATCCATCATTGCAAAGAGAGCCTTCAAGAAGGACTTGATTAGAGCTCTATGATTTGATAAAACAAGCAGAAGGATGAAACTCAAAGTAGATATTATTATCATGAGCAAATTTTGAAATAGACACTAAATTCTTGGTAATAGTGGGCACAAGAAGAAGATGGTTAAGTGACATAGTGATATGTGGGTGATATGGGGATGTGATTTTAGAGGAAACTATAGAAGTGATAGAAAGACCTTGTCCATTGCCCATTAACACCTGGTCTGGCCTCCAAAAACATTGCTATGGCTGAGATTTTGTGGATCTGCAGTTATGTGATGAGAAGCTCCGGAGTCCGGATACCAAGTGAGTGCATCAAGGGACCTTGGTGCAGTAATTTCCTGAGTGGACGGGGCATATAAGTGAGCTAATGAGCTTGGCTGAGAGTACTGAGTCAACTGTGATAGCTGAAGCTGATTAGGTTGAGTGGCAACAAAGGCACTTAGTGGATGTTGTGATGGTGGCCTTGGTAGGAGTCCTTGGGTAGAAAACTGAGCCACATTGGGCTGTTGTGGTAGAGGAACAGATGGATGTACAAAACTCTGATCAAACCTGTACCAGCAGTTGTACGCATCATGACCATACTTGTTGCATAGTTGATAAGTTGGTCTGTTGCCACCACGGCCGCGACCACCGCGACCTCTGCCTCTGCCTTGGTAGTCACTTTGCGTAGCAGAATCGGTGGGTGAAGCAGAGGTTTGGAGGTTAGGAGCTTGAGCCACATTCAACGAAACCGAGGACGAAGAGAGTTCTTGCTTGTACTTCTCAAACTGTGCATCTTGAAGCAGTAACAGGGCCTCAATGACATCAACAGAGGCTGGATCTGATCGACTGTAAATCATCATCACAAAGGAATTATATTCCTCCGAAAGACCTTCAAGAATCGTATCAATGTGGTTTTGCTCAGAAACTGGATCACCGATAGCTTGTAGAGAATCTACTATAGTACGAATTCGCATCAGGTATTCATCAACCGGCCTAGATCCTTTCTTCGTATTCTTCAGTTCAGATCGAAGTTGTTGGATCTTGGCACGAAGGTGAGAGTAAAAGAGTTTGTGAATCTTTTCCCAAACCTGCCACGATTGTTTGGAGTTGATGAGCCGAGGCAGGAACGAGGACGAAATGGAACCGAGTAACTAGGTGAAAAGCATTTGATCTTGAACTAGCCATAACTGATAAGCTTCAGAAACGATATCTTGAGCACGTTCTTCCTCAGTGTTGTACATCGGAGGAATTTTAGGGTTGACAACATACCGATGGAGCTTGTGAGCGATGATTACCGCTTCAACTTGCTGCTTCCATAGCATAAAATTCTTATCATCCAATTTCACAGAGAGAATAGGATTGAAAGTCATCGTCGACGACGATGGAGCGAGCGGCGATGCTGTAGCGGCGGGGGTGGGCGACGGAGGTTCCACCATGAACGAAGAGGATCAGGCCCAGGAAAAAGCTACTGATACCATAATGAGAGAGAGAGAGACGAGAGAGAGAGAGAGAGAGAAATGAAATTGTAATTTTGTTATTGTTCATGGATTGAATACAAAGCCAGCTTATATAGCTGGGATAAACACTTAGCAGTTGTAACCGCAGGCAACAGATTCTAGTTACAACTGTATAACTGAATAGTGCTTACGTGGCACTTTCAGTTACAGTTACAGAGAGATTCATTCATAGATATACTCTAATACCTAAACTCTCAAAAAATAAGTATCAAAACTTTAAACAAAAAACACCTCTTCTTCGTTATATGCTTCTTCGTTCGCAGATCTGGATCTTAACATGCAATAGCAGGGATGATGGTAGAGAGAAAGGGTGGCTGGGTGGCTGGTCTTGGGCATTCCTTGGCTGCGACTTCGCGACGAAGGATGGCTGGGTGATTTATACGAATCCGCGACAGTTGGCAAATGGAGGGGTTCGAAGAGCTGTGATGCGTCTTGCGGCGAAGACGAAGAGACATGGCAGAGCAGCTCCCAACCAACCGCGGCGGAGGAGATGTGATGTGTCTCGCTGTGGAGTGGAAGACGAAAAGACATGCAAAGCGACTCAACGGCGGATCTGGTGAGCTTAGATCTGATTGGAGGCAGTGTTGGACTGCTGGCTGGAGTTGGAGGCAGTGTTGGACCGCTGGTCGGGTATGAGAGAGAGAGAGAGAGACGACTGGGTTTGTAAGAGGAACAAATGAAAATGAAATGGGTTTGGTAAATGACCATCTCAAACTTGAGTCTCTCTGATGAAGCATACATACCAAAATGACGTCATATAGGGATATAACTTCAAAAGTTGGATCCAGTTTAACATAGTTCGGTCGAGTTCGGGTAAGGATGTAAATAAGTTGAGCTATTCATGAACCATTCGGGCTTGACTCGTTAAATGCTCAATAAAACTCATTTCTTTAATTAAATGAGTCAAACTCAAGCTTGAGATTGAGCTCGATTATTTATAAAAGCCAAGCCCAAGCCTTACAGGCTCGACATTAAACGACTCGTGAATAGCTCATATAGGTGTTGTGGTCTTTAAGGTGTTGCAGTGCTTTTTTTGTGGGTGAAGCTGCTCTGCTAGCATTGGACTAGATATCTCAATAAATATATGATGGTCATGTTTTTTTTGGGACTCATGCTTTTGTAATGGTAAAACTTAAATTGTATTTGGCAACGACATGTTTTTATGATGTTAATTTGGTCAAGCTTTTGAAATTTCTTTTTTGTAGCAGTCAAGAAATCTTGAATTTCACATATCATATGTGATAAGTGTCAATTATACTTATTTTTTTTTAGCTTAAAAGGGCATTTATTAACTCAATTGTTTGAATTGAAAGATATTTTCTTACCTCAAGTTAGCATTTATAGATATTTTTATTAGAGTAATATGATTTTTATCTTGCTAGATTTCATCTAAAATTCCCTGTATTTTTTGTTAGGTTGAAATGAAGATGGTTGAAGACAGGAAAGTATTCATGGCAGAAAATCGCTTAGTGCTTGGATTTAGCTAAGCGAAATTGTTCCAGAATAAAGGGAGAAAATATGGCAGGAAATCGCTTAGCGCTTGGATTTCGCTAAGCGAAATTGTCCCAGAATTTCATCTTTTGGCCAACCTGGAATCGGTTAGTGAGAATACCTGCGCTAAGCGAATTATGTTTCTTCAGCATGAAGGATTTTGCTTTAGCTACGCGATTTACTTGAGCTAAGCGATCTTTTAGGCGGCAGAACCCCCTGTTGTTACCAAAGGAGCTGATATAAAAGGAAAATGAGTCATTTCTAAATGGGGACTTTTTTTTAGAGGGATCAAGAAGATCAGAATCAGCTGGAGGAACGGAAGGAAGACAGAATTCCATCTTTCATCTCTCATTTCTTATGGTGTTTTTGAGTGGCTCTCATGACAATGAGTAGCTAATCTCTTTTGTAGTTGGGAATTGGATGTAATCAACTAAACTCTTATGTAATTTCTTTATGAATATATGCTATCTTTTCTTATCATTGATAGTGATCTAATTCTGTCCTTAATGCTTGATATGTCTTGATTATTCATATCTTGATTTATGATTTAGAGTTTGATTGGAAAATACTCTCTAATTCTAGATTGAATGAAATCACCTGATGGGTCATGTTACTAGGAATAGAGCTTGATTCATTAGTTACTTTTGAATGACAATCTTAATGCAAGGTCTTTCTTTTGATAATCAAGGAATTGTTATTTAAAGGAAGGATCTTAGAATCTCTTTTACTAAGGAATTGGTAATTGAGTGAATTTCATTTGTAATATCTTTGGTAAGAAAAATAGTCAATCTATGAGCATTGAATTTCATGAGTAGTAAAGTTAGATGAAATCCATTCCCACCTTATTTTAATACTGTTAGCAATCAATTTTATTTACTAGTGTTCATTTTCATCAAAAACCGTAATCTGCATCTTTGAAGCTCATATATCAACAACATGGAATGTATTGTGAATAGAATTGTACATAGTTTTATTTGGACTTAATTAGTATGATTGTGAATTAATCAAGTGTCACACGATTCCCTGAGGATACGACAACCCTTCTTATCATTGTAGACTTCGATCATTTGGTACGCTTGCCAAAGTCTTAACAAGTTTTCTGGCGCCGTTGCCAGGGATTTCTGTGTCAGATACTTAACATATTCACACTTGTTACTTGTTAGTTTACTGAATCCAATTTAATTTGTGTGTAGTTATAGTGTGCTGACTCTTTGTTTAGTGTTTTTGTTTTGTCTATGCGAGGTAAAACTCCTAAGAATCAATTGTTATTTGATCCTGAGATTGAGAAAATAGCAAGGAGGAATAACAGCAGGACAAAGAAAAAGAAGTTACTAAACAAATTACAGCAACAACAAACAGGTCCTTCTACTCTTATCTATTCTGAAGTTGTACAGCAACAACAACAAGAGGAAATGGATCCACCAGGCAACAACAACAATGCCCAGAATCAGAATAAGCAAAGAAGAACTCTGGGAGATTATGCTTAGCAGCAAGGTCCCAGACATTTTTCTAGTATTGTCAGACCATCTACCAACACCATGGAAATGAAACCAGCTTTGTTAAGCCTGATCAATTCAAATCAGTTTGCAGGCTTAGATCATGAAGATCCATACACTCACCTCTCCACTTTTTATGAGTTGTGTAGTACAACGGGTTCTGGAGAAGGCGAAGAAGAAGATGTCTATCTGAGGTCGTTTCCTTTTTCATTGACGGGAAAAGCCAAGACTTGGCTTCAATCTCATCCAAATCAGAGTCTTACTAGATGGGGGGATGTTGAAGAAAAATTCTTAGCCAGGTTTTTCCCAACATCTAGATATATTAGTGCAAAATCTGCTATTGCTACTTTTTCGCAGGGAGCTGATGAACCGTTGTGTGGAGCATGGGAACGGTATAAATCCTTGTTGAGAAAATGTCCTAATCATGGTTTTGATGATATAGCTCAGCTGCACATATTTTGTAATGGCTTGAGACCTCAAACAAAGATGATCTTAGATGCATCAGCTGGAGGATCGATGATGTCTAAAAGCTCTGAGTAAGCAATAACTATTATTAATGCCATAGCTGCAAGTGATCACCAAGTCCAACATGACAGAAGTCCCGTACATAAGAGAGGAATTATGGAGCTGGACACTCAGAATGCTATTCTTGCTCAGAATAAACTTATGACTCGACAGCTTGAAGCATTGACAAAGCAAATGTCTAAGCTACCACAACAGCTTCAGAATATACAGAATACTCCCTCTCAACAGGTTCTAAGATGTGATTTTTGTCAAGGCGATCATCCAAATGGCCATTGTCCAACACCAAGTGCAACATAAGAGGAACAAATGAATTACATGGGCAATCAAGGAAGGCAGGGTAATTATTCCAACAACTATTCTCAAGGTTGGAGGAACAACCCAAATTCTAACCCTGGATGGAGACAAGATGCTGGACCCTCAAATAGACCTCCTCAACCTGATAGGATGTCTAAGATGGAAGATACTCTGACCCAATTTATGCAGGTTTCCATGAATAATCAGAAGAATACAAAAGCTTCCATCAAAAACCTTGAAGTACAAGTGGGACAATTGGCAAAGCAGCTGGCTGGACAGAATCAAAGGAATTTCTCTGCAAATACACAGGTGAATCCTAAAGAGAAAGGTAATTCGGAGCAGTGTAATTCCATTACAACTAGGAGGGGTACTGTGATTGGAAAGGGTATTTGTGAGAATTTAGAAGTAGAGGAGATAGTTGTTAAAGAAAAAAAGAAGGAGAGTGAAAAAGAAAAAGTGAGCAATACAGGAGTAGAGTTGAATAAAGAGGGCGAAGAGAGTGAAAAAGAAAAAGAAAGTGAAAAAGAAAAGAGGGAAGAGTTGGAGAAAAAGCAAGGTGAGGAGAAGAAAACCAAGAGCCAATTAACTAAGGAAGAGAAATTGAAGAATCCTCCAGTCAAACATCTTCCTTATCCTCATGCTCCAACAAGAAAGGAGAAAGAAAGGCAATTCGCAAGATTTCTTGATATTTTCAAAAGATTGCAGATCAACATTCCATTTGCAGAAGCCTTGGAGCAAATGCCCACTTATGCTAAATTCATGAAAGAACTTTTGACTAAAAAAAGAAGATTTACAGAAGAAGAAACAATTGAATTGGAAGCTGGTTGTAGTGCAATTATTCAGAAATCGTTGCCTCAAAAATCAAAGGATCCTGGAAGTTTCACTCTTCCTGTCACTATAGGATGTTTATCTGTTGGTAAGGCACTCCTTGACTTAGGTGCAAGCATCAATCTTATGCCTCTCTCTATGTTAGAAAGAATTGGTGAGGGGGAGGTAGAAATCAAACCTACAAGGATGACATTGCAGTTGGCTGACAGATCAATTAAACGACCTCATGGTGTGGTGGAAGACGTGATAGTGAAGGTAGATAAATTCATGTTCCCAGTAGACTTTGTGGTGATGGATATGGAGGAAGATAAAGAAGTTCCTCTTATATTGGGTAGACCTTTCATGAAGACTGCCAAAGTGTTAATAGATGTTGATGATGGCAAGTTGAAAGTGAGTGTTCAAGGAGATGAAGTCAATTTCAATGTTTTTGAAGCTATAAAACATCCTAATGATAATGGGGAATGTTTTAGAATGGATGTTTTAGATGAAGTGTTTATGAAAGCAAGTAAGGAGTTGCATACTCCAAGCCCTTTGGAGAAAACTTTAATTGATGCTTTTGATATGCTTAATGAAGAAGAAGAAAAGGAGATTGAAAAATGCTTGAAAGATTTTGATACATTCAAAGAGGTTCCCTTGCATGAAGTTGTGATGGAAGAATTGAAGGGTGAAGGCAAGTTGGAAGATCAAAAGTTGGAACTGAAAATGTTGCCTCCACATTTAAAATATGTTTTTCTTGAGAAAGGGAGCAGCAAACCAGTAATTATCAGCAGCTCTTTATCAAGCAAGGAGGAAGGAGAATTGATTGAAGTATTGAAGGTGAATCAAGGAGCAATTGGCTGGAATCTTTCTGACCTTAAAGGTATAAGCCCTTCTTATTGTATGCATAGAATTCTGATGGAACAGGACTTTAAGCCGGTGGCTCAACCCCAAAGACGCCTTAATCCAACCATGAAAGAGGTAGTTCGAAAGGAAGTAACGAAACTGCTTGAAGCTGGGATGATCTATCCCATTTCTGATAGTACTTGGGTAAGCCCAGTTCAAGTAGTTCCAAAGAAAGGAGGAATGACGGTCATCCATAATGAGAAGAATGAGTTGATTCCGACCCGTACTGTCACTGGATGGAGAATGTGTATAGATTACAGGAAGCTGAATCAAGCAACTAGAAAGGATCATTTCCCATTACCCGTTATGGATCAGATGCTAGAAAGATTGGCAGGTCAAGCTTATTATTGTTTTTTGGATGGATACTCGGGATACAATCAGATTGCAGTGGATCCTCAGGATCAAGAAAAAACAGCTTTCACATGTCCTTTTGGTGTCTTTGCATACAGAAAGATGCCATTTGGGCTTTGCAACGCACCAGCCACTTTTCAACAATGCATGCTAGCTATATTTTCTGACCTAGTTGAAAAGTGCATTGAGGTTTTCATGGATGACTTTTCTGTTTTCGGTCATTCTTTTGAATCTTGTTTGGCAAATCTGAATACCATACTAAATCTGTGTGTGGAGACTAATCTGGTTCTAAACTGGGAGAAATGTCACTTTATGGTGACAGAAGGCATTGTGTTAGGCCACAAGATCTCGTCAAGAGGTATTGAAGTTGACAAAGCCAAAGTAGAAATCATTGAGAAACTTCCTCCACCAACAAATGTCAAAGGAATCAGAAGCTTCTTGGGACATGCAGGATTCTACAGGCGCTTCATCAAAGATTTTTCCAAGATTGCTAAACCATTGAGCAATCTCCTTAATAAGGACACTCCTTTCAAATTTGATAATGCGTGCCTTACTGCTTTTGAACGTTTGAAACAAAAACTGATCTCTGCACCCATAATCACAACTCCTGACTGGAAATTTGATTTTGAACTAATGTGTGATGCTAGTGATTATGCGGTGGGAGCAGTTCTTGGTCAAAGAAAAAATAAGGTTTTTCATGCTGTACATTATGCAAGCAAAGTTTTGAATGAAACTCAAGTTAATTATGCAACAACTGAAAAGAATTGCTTGCAATAGTGTATGCTTTGGAAAAATTTCGATCTTATCTCATTGGTTCCAAAGTCATTATATATACTGATCATGCTGCTATTAAATATTTGTTGACCAAATCTGATTCTAAGCCAAGACTTATTAGATGGATTCTGTTGTTGCAGGAATTTGATTTGGAGATCAAAGATAAAAAAAGAAGTGAGAATTTAGTAGCTGATCACTTATCTAGATTGGTGAATCATGAAGTGACAACAAAGGAATTGGAGGTTTTGGAAGAATTTCCTGATGAAAAACTTTTAGCAATACAAGAAAGACCTTGGTTTGCAGACATGACAAACTTTAAGGCTGCGGGAGTAATTCCTGAAGATCTTAACTGGCACTAGAAAAAGAAACTCTTTCGAGATACCAATTATTTTGTGTGGGATGATCCTTATTTATTCAAACTTGGAGCCGATAATTTGTTAAGAAGGTGTGTGACCAAAGAAGAAGCAAGGGATATTCTATGGCATTGTCATAACTCTCCTTATGGAGGACATTACAATGGTGAAAGGACTGCTGCAAAAATCCTTCAATCAGGTTTTTACTGGCCCACTCTATTCAAGGATACTCATGATCACGTGCAAAGATGTGATAACTGTCAAAGATCTGGAAGCATATCAAGAAGACATGAAATGCCGCTTCAGAACATTCTTGAAGTAGAAGTGTTTGATTGTTGGGGAATTGACTTCGTTGGACCTTTACCATCCTCTTACTCACATGAATACATTCTTGTGGCAGTCGACTATGTTTCAAAGTGGGTTGAAGCATTGGCTGCGCCTAGAGCTGATGCTAAAACTGTGATCAGATTTTTAAAGAGAAATATCTTCACTAGGTTTGGCACTCCAAGAGTTTTAATAACTGATGGAGGATCTCACTTTTGCAATCAACAACTGAGGAAAGTCTTGGAGCATTATAGTGTCAAGCACAAGGTAGCATCCCCATATCATCCTCAAACCAATGGCCAAGCTGAGGTTTCAAACAGGGAAATCAAGAGAATATTGGAGAAGATAGTTGCTTCTTCTAGAAAAGATTGGGCCATGAAGCTGGATGATGCTTTGTGGGCCTACAGGACGGCTTTCAAAACTCCTATTGGCCTTTCTCCTTTCCAGATGGTGTACGGGAAAGCATGTCATCTCCCGGTTGAATTGGAGCACAAAGCATTTTGGGCTCTAAAATTCTTGAATTTTGATCCTAAGGCAGCTGGTGAAAAAAGGACAATACAGCTTCATGAACTTGAAGAAATGAGACTACAAGCTTATGAATCTTCCAAGCATTACAAGCAAAAGGTCAAGACTTATCATGACAAGAAAATTTTGAAGAGGGAATTCAGACCAGGTCAACAAGTTTTATTGTTCAATTCCAGGTTAAGATTGTTTCCTGGAAATCTGAAATCAAAATGGTCAGGACCGTTTACCATCAAAGAAGTCAGACCATATGGTGCAATTGAATTGGAAGATCCATCAACACAAAGAAGCTGGACTGTGAATGGGCAAAGGCTTAAGCCTTATTTAGGTGGTGAAGTTGAAAGGCTTACCACTGTGATTCATCTGGCTGATCCTTGAGGACACACTCAGCGTCAAGCTAATGACGCTAAAGAAGCGCTTACTGGGAGGCAACCCAGTTTTCTATCCCTTTTTAATCTTTTAGCATATGTGTTTTGTTTGTTAGTGTTTTCTTAGTGATTCTTGGTGGATGAATTGTTTTAAATCTTTAATTAATCTGTTAGGATACATTTGGTGATGAGTTTTGAATGGTTATGTGAAAAATGGACAATTGTTTTGAAGTTTTGGAAAGGGTGTAGAATGGGTGAAAATTCGCTAAGCTAATTAAAACCACTAAGCGAATAATGCAGAATTGACATGTTGCAATTTTTCTGCCTAATCAGCTAAGCGAATTTCATTTCGCTAAGCTCAATATTTCATCTGGAGTTGTGGTATCCCCTGTCCAAATTTCGCTAAGCTATGGAGTAATGCTAAGCGAAATTTGGAAAATTTAATTTCTAAAAAGAAGGAGTCATGCACTCTCACTCACACCCATTTTTTTCCCCCATCTCTCTCTCTCGTCTCAGCCTTCTCGTTCATCAACTCCAAATCCTCTCTCGTCCCTCTCAATCTCTCGTCAGCCCTCTTTTCTCACTCAAAGGCACTTGACACTTCCATTTCCCTTGCATTTCATCATCATCCTCATCTCTTTAAGTAAGTTTTGTGATGTCCTTTTTCAGAATATTGGGATTGTTTGATGCATTTTTCCTTTGCTTTCACTTTGTTTATGCTTTGATGTTTGTTTGAACTTGAGCAACCCACATGCATATCATTCTACTTTCTGATTTATGTTAGGACTGAAACTAGGGATTTGATGATTGAAAATATAAATTAGGGGAGTTTTGAAATAATGTTGGTTCTTAGGGCTTGGAATTGAAATTGATTCTCTTATAAACCAAACCAACCCAAGTATTGTTTGAAAAGCATGAATAATAGTGTGGCTTTGAACAAATTCTTAGTTACTGAGCAGGAAAAGTATTTGGCAGTGTTGTCTGAGATTGTGCTTTGAAAGTGTTGTTTGAAGTTGTGGCACAATGCCAAAAACTCTAAAATGTCAAATTTGGTTAATTAGCAGCAATGTAAACTGTAACTATGGTTGTTCTAATGGGTCAAATGTTCTTTGCATTATTCTGAAATATGTTAGGATGCCGCCAAGAAAAGCAACACATACGATCCAAGCAAGCAAAAAGAGAAAAGAGAAGGCATCTAATGAGGAAACTCCGAACATCCAACTTCCTCAAATGCCGATGGAGAAACTTGATAGGTCAAGGTTCATGAACCGAACCAAACAACAACGATTTGTGATGCTTGAAACCAGACACCTTCTCTGTGAACGAAAAGTAGAACTGGATGAAGGAGAATATGATGAATTTACAAATGAGCTCAGAAGAAGAAAGTGGGAGAAGCTGGCCACACCAGTGGAGTGAATAAATGAACAAATTGTCAAGGAATTTTATGCAAATGCCTGGCCAATGAATACGAGAACAAAAGTGAGGAAGTCTTGGGTAAGCGGTCATTACGTTCCCTATGATCGAGATGCAATCAACGATCTTTTGGGGAAACCTATGGTATTAGCAGAAGGTCAAATTTGTCAATATCAAGACCTTCTGAAAAAGACCTTGCGTGGGTTTGTAGACTGGAAAGTTGCGGAAGCTTTGTGTATTCCGGGTCACACATATGTGGCTAATTCACAAGGAAAAGCTCTAAAAATTGTGAGGCCCAGTATGAAAACAATTACCCAGATTTGGACAAATTCCTTCTCTCCAATATAGTTCCCACCTCTCACACTTCCGACATTTCAATGACTAGGGCAAACCTCATCTATAGCATCCTGCAAGGGGTCACTATAGATATTGCTGCTATCATCTCTCAAGAAATACACAAGTTTGTTTTATCCTCACCATCACAGAAAGCAGTAACCTCTAAACCATGGGGATTTCCTGCTCTGATCACAGCCTTGTGCAGTACTCACGGTGTTGACATTCCAAATCATCCCCAGACTAAGTTGAGGATGCCGATTACTGCAACGTTCATCAAGAATTATTGTGTCAATCCAGCAGAGAACAATCCTGGAGAAAGCTCCTCCCGACATGTACCTGTTAGGCAGCCTCCAATGACTCCAATGGAGGCTCGTTTCGCTTCTAATTTCGATCATTTACATCAACAACAGGCAGCCAATTATAGGGCTTATACCAGTTTGAATGCTCCCTTCTATCGGTTTACATTGCATCAACATCAAGGAGATTCGAACCCTTTCTCATGGCCCACACCAGATGAGTTTGCTGCTCATGTTGCATGGCTTGGGGACAGTCCTATTTTTCCGGAGGGGGTAGATGATGCCGGAGATGGTGGTGACAATGAAGGAGAAGCTGGAGATGGTGGTGACAATGAGCAGGATTTTGTTGATGATATGCTTGGAGACTGATAACTTCTCATCCCTTATCTTTTTTTTTTATTTATTTATTGCTTTCAGTAGTTGTAGTTTATGTTTGTTTTAATTCTGTTTGTTTTACAGCACGTAACCAATGGAACTTAATTGTTGACCCAAATTTTTTTTTTGTGACTGTGGTTTGAAAAAAAAATCAATTGCCAAATTGATGCATGTTGCGGCTGGACTGAAAAGAAAAATGGTGTTATGCATGATGAGGATAACCTTGATACTTGTTGCATAGTTCAATGGTTAGTTAGTAAAAGGAGCATGAAACAGTCACCAATCAGGGAATGCATGAACCTTAAGCCTGTGAGTTGTGAGCATCTTTAGATTAAATACATCGAGACTCATCACTGTCATTCATGCTGGTTAATTTTGTTTAATTCTCTGTTTGTCACTCTATTTATATATGATGCATGGAAAGGATCAAGGCAATTTTTTCTTTTTTTTTTTTGATTAAACCACTGAGCCAAATAGCTAACCATAAAGTGATAATATCCCTTGATAAACCCCTTTGAGCCTAAAAGGAAATGAGTTTTTCATATGGACAAATCCCCTTGTGAGCTTAAAAGAAAAACCAAATTCTCACCCATACCTGATAGGATGAAGAGAGCATTTGGTATTTACTATGGACTGAATTGATTTTTATTCTATTGTATACAAGTGGGGGAATTGATCATAGTTTGCAAAGGGAATCAAGGTCGAGGTTGCTAATTGTGAACTTGAATCAAATTGCTCTTCTCTCTGTATGTTACCTTATGATTTCTGTACACATATCTTAAAAAAAAAAAAAAGAGAGACAAAAACAGAAACAGAACCAAAGAAAAACAGAGAGAAAGAGAGGGAAGGAAGGGAATGTAAAAAAAAAAAAAAATTTAAATTTGGTTCCAGAGAATAGAAGGTTATCTTGGAAGAATGTTGATATCATATGCCCTCTTAATCTTTGAAGGTACTAGTTATCCAGAAAAACCAATTTCCTTTGTAGCCAAACCACGTTACAATCCTTCAAAGACCTTAGTGATCCATGCTTGATTATATATTTTGTGATAATAATTGAGATGACAAACAACTTTGATTTTGTGTGGATGCAGTGTATGAATGAGAGAAACACTCACCTTGATACTTGATATTGAGTGAAATATTTAGATGTGAGAAATTTTGTCATTTCCTGATTGTTAGACTGTAGATTGTGAATTCATTGACTACTAACCAGAGTATGCAGATGTATCTTGGTTATAGTTTTCAGTTGAAGACACCATTCAGAGAAATGTGAAAGTGAAAAAAGAAAAAAAAAAGAGAAATTTTTTTTTGATTGTTACAGTTGATTGTTTTCAAACCATGTCCTCTTTGGTGTAAATAGTTTGGGTCTTGATATTTAATTTTTTGATTTGCTGACTTTTGCTTGAGGACAAGCAAAATGCTAAGTTGGGGGGAGTTGATAAGTGTCAATTATACTTATTTTTTTGAGCTTAAAAGGGCATTTATTAACTCAATTGTTTGAATTGAAAGATATTTTCTTACCTCAAGTTAGCATTTATAGATATTTTTATTAGAGTAATATGATTTTTATCTTGTTAGATTTCATCTAAAATTCCCTGTATTTTTTGTTTAGGTTGAAATGAAGAAGGTTGAAGACAGGAAAGTATTCATGTCAGAAAATCGCTTAGCGCTTGGATTTAGCTAAGCGAAATTGTTCCAGAATAAAAGGAGAAAATATGGCAGGAAATCGCTTAGCGCTTGGATTTCGCTAAGCGAAATTGTCCCAGAATTTCATCTTTTGGCCAACCTGGAATCGCTTAGCGAGAATACCTGCGCTAAGCGAATTATGTTTCTACAGCATGAAGGATTTTGCTTTAGCTAAATGATTTACTTGAGCTAAGCGATCTTTTAGGCGGCAGAACCCCCTGTTGTTACCAAAGGAGCTGATATAAAAGGAAAATGAGTCATTTCTAAATGGGGACTTTTTTTTAGAGGGATCAAGAAGATCAGAATCAGCTGGAGGAACGGAAGGAAGACAGAATTCCATCTTTCATCTCTCATTTCTTATGGTGTTTTTGAGTGGCTCTCATGACAATGAGTAGCTAATCTCTTTTGTAGTTGGGAATTGGATGTAATCAACTAAACTCTTATGTAATTTCTTTATGAATATATGCTATCTTTTCTTATCATTGATAGTGATCTAATTCTGTCCTTAATGCTTGATATGTCTTGATTATTCATATCTTGATTTATGATTTAGAGTTTGATTGGAAAATACTCTCTAATTCTAGATTGAATGAAATCACCTGATGGGTCATGCTACTAGGAATAGAGCTTGATTCATTAGTTACTTTTGAATGATAATCTTAAAGCAAGGTCTTTCTTTTGATAATCAAGGAATTGTTATTTAAAGGAAGGATCTTAGAATCTCTTTTACTAGTGTTCATTTTCATCAAAAACCGTAATCTGCATCTTTGAAGCTTATATATCAACAACATGGAATGTATTGTGAATAGAATTGTACATAGTTTTATTTGGACTTAATTAATATGATTGTGAATTAATCAAGTGTCACAGGATTCCCTGAGGATACGACAACCTTTCTTATCATTGTAGACTTCGATCATTTGATACGCTTGCCAAAATCTTAACAATATGTTATGTACATATCTCTATTTTTTTATAGATTATCATATAATATTAAAATCTTTATTAAGTACTAAATTGAAAAAAATTAAAAAAGTAATTTAAGAAAAAAATTCATAAATGCAAGAATAATTTAATTATAAATGAGCTAAACAAGCCAAACTTAAACTTTATTATTTTTAAACAAGTCGAATTCAAGCTTTTTGTTAGCCTTGTTCAAATAAATAAGTCAAGCTCAAGCTTTACTATTTTTTCACAATCAAGTGCTCGGCTCGGTTCACTTGTTTAAATCCCTAGGTTCGGGTACCGACGAAATTTTTTTTCCACACCCAAACCCTCCGAACTAATCCGTATGGAACCGCCTTTCAAATCCGATGACTCGTGAGACCGCTTAAACCTGCCCGTCCACCTGTTGTTTCTTACGGGTAGTTCAGGTGTTGGTCGAGTCGACCAATTATGTCCAGCCCTAACAGACTCACAAGGCATTGTTTAGTTTATTGGATGTGTTGTTTTTGGAGAGGATATTGCCAACAAAACAATTATGATTTACCCTATAAAATTTTTTTGCATGTTTAACCGTGCGATTATTGTTTTGTGTGCATCAATGTATCCCCAGTCAATAGTCGAATATTAATCCCTTTAGAGACGTAGAGATCATCGAAGTGAGTTTTAATTTGCTTCTTGATAATATGCTTAAGAATTCCAGGTATCTACCAATTGTATTGTCTCTTATTGGTTATGTCCATCCAAATTAGTATAATCCCAAAACTTGAAAAACACTTAATGGCGACAAACGCAAACAAATTAGGTGGGGTAGATTGCCTATAGTTACTAGATTATAATAATCAATTACCTACTACATGGTAACCTTCAGCATATTAATCTATGAAATATTAGCTCACACTGTATTGCTGTTTTCCAATTGTTAGTTCATGCACGAGGAAGTTGTTGAAGTGATTTGCAGTTCCCGTTGTCTTATAAAGTGATTTATAAAGTATAAACACAAATGTAGAAAAGACAAACAAGTCTATTTGTCAATGAAATTTTTTTTATAAGCATTTGTAAATGAAATTTAAAATGAAGAGAAGTCCAATATTATTAATTCTGGTAAGTTATTTCTGACTACTATTATTAATTTTTTTTATAAGCAAAAAATTGTATTAAAAAAATACTAGGGATACTCTAACCTACATACAAACAAAAAGTTCAGGTAACATGTAAAAGTATCACCAAGATGAAAATCATCCCAACTATATTAACACCATTATCCCCTTAATCGCACACTACCAAAAGAAAAATAATAATGGGGGCAGCGAAACATAGTCCCACTTAGGGGTGGGCATGGGTCGAGTTGGGTGGGTTTTGGTGCATTTAAGGACCCAACCCAATCAAATAAATATGGTTTGGGTTGGATCGGTTTCGTAGAAAATTTTCATGTAACCCAAACCAACCCAACCCAACCTCATACGGATTGGTTTGGTCGGGTGACCGGGTTTGGTAGAAAATTATTTTATTTTTATGAAAAGCAAATAATTGGGAAAAAAATAGGGAAGAAAAATACTACCAATGCATTAATTTGAATTTCCAAATATAAAACGAAGCATACCACTTCAATTTGGAGTATAATATCCATCAAAATTAAACAAACAAGTGAAATAAAAAATAATAATAATAATGTCTTCAAACAATTCCTAAACAATTTCATTGATTATGTCTTCAAGCTATTTCTGAATGTCTTCAAACTATTTCTGTTCATGTAACCAAAAAATGGTCACTCTAATTTAGGCAGCTGAGTATTAAAGACGAGTCATCAAATTCAAGATAGAAGAGTCCCTCCACGCTCCCGCAGCTGAACTTATAATATTCCTCTCAATATGTGGGTAGGGTTGTTTTGAGTGAGTTTATAAACTTTGAACTCAGCACCTACTTATTTAAAAATCAACTCAACCCAATGATCCGAACCAATCCAGTATTTATGGATTGGGTTAGATTGGGTACACCAGATTCGCAGATCGGCTTATATCCATATCCACCCCTAACACTCCCACTAGAACTTACTAACCGACAAACTAAACAGGCCAGGAACACGTATTTATTTCTGACGTACTACTACTATTTGTTCAATGAGAAAGGTGATGTGATATATATATATATATATATATATATATATATATATAAACTAATTAATTAAAAAATTGTACAGATTTGTTTTACCGTTTGTAATTTCAAACATAAGTTTGGAACAAATTATCAATAAAATTTATTTGAGACAAATATAGGTTTGTAACATTAAACCATAAACCATACACGCTCATTATCATATCATAAACTTAGAAACAAAGAAGAGTCGGGATGGTTTTACGGATAAGATTATCCAGTCACAATCGTTCTTTTAATTTATATGTTGTGTGAAAGATATAGAGCTTCATCCAAGGTCCAAGCCTGAAGCAAAATTGCCCCTACTAGAAAACTATGAACTTTTTTTTTGGTGTTAGCTATGAACTTTAATTTTGGCTGAAATCAATATATATATATATAAGGGGCATATCTAATGAGAAAGAAGATTTTTATGTGAGAGTGAGAGGGACTTATATCAGCCTTTGGATAAAACTAAAGGGCTGAGATTAAAAGAGGCAATTAACACCTCATTAAAACTCACGTGCCCTGATTCTTTATATCCTCTCCTTTCTTCTCTGTTTCACGTTCAGCAATCAGCAGAGTTGGGACTTTTTCTCTTGCAGCCAGCGTTTCCTTATTGGCTTCTCTCACACCGCCGTTTTTCTTTTCTTCTTCAATCCACCGCCAAGAAGCTTGAACAATCCTCTCACCCACGATCACGACATCTTTCTTCTTCGAATACCGCCAATATTTGCTCCTAAAACGAGAACGCACAGTTCAGGCAAACATTCTTTATACGCGATCGATTCTTTATATGAACAATTCTGTTTTTTATTCCAAAAGAGGAGTTAATCTGTTCCCCATTATTAGTTTTATTACTTCTATGAATTCAAATCAATGATATCGCCTAAAACAAGAACACACATCATGATAGGCAAACGTTCCCTGTTTGAATTTGGTTCACTATATTTTTTTAATTCTTTGTTCAAATAGTATTGCCATATCTGCCCACAAGCCTTCTTTTAATTCTTTTTTTTACCCACAATTCATGCTAGCATTTTTTACTTATTGATTCATTAATATGGTGTTTTTTTTCCAGGAATATTTGTATGGAGATGGGTGATAATGAATTTGATTTAGCTACACAGTCGAAAGGCGTGAATGATCTAGTGATGGAAATGTATTGGAGGCATGTTCTAAATTTGAAAGAGAGAGTAAGCTAGTTTCAGAGGCATGGGCACAGTTATTTAAATGCATGCATATGGCTGGCACTTGTAAAGAGAACTACTCCTCATCTTAAATGAAGGTTTTGGTATTGAATTGAAACTGGCTAACATGAACACTGATATTGAACCAACAACCTTAGATGATGTAGAGGCTTTTATTGGTTCCAATGTCCCTAAGGAAATTGAAGTTTTTCCACCTGAACCTTCAACGACAAAAGGTAGTGGTAAACGAATAAAAGGAGGCAAAGAGAAGGCTATTGAATAACAACAAAAAAGAACAAGACTTTGTAAAGCATGTGGCCAATATGCACATCATAACAGTCGTAATTGTCCCAAAAAATCATCTCCCTGATTTTGGTAAGAAATCTCCATGATTTTATCCCCAAAAATGCATTATTTTCTACACTGTGACTATTATATATTGTATTTTAAACCAGTTTTCTACTTTCATCACGGTCCAATTAACTAAACTTTCAGCTGGTGGCAGGGACCAATTAATTGAGTAGCAGCAGCAGTAGCTCTTTCATATGGAGTTGAAGAACTACCTTTACTCAGCAGCATGTACTCAACAGCTGAAACTTTTGATGTTTAATGATTTCATGTTATTTTGTTATCACAGTTGTGCACTTACTCAATTTGGTTATTAGTCTAGTTTCTCATAGATTTTGAAATTGAAAATTTTGATGTTTAATTTTGTCATGTTATTTTGTTATCATGGTTGTGCATGTTTCTTAGTAACATAAAACTGCAATTGCCAAGAAAAAGAGGAAGAATCAATATAGTAGAAGAAAAATTATCTTTCATTGATGAATAAAAGTGCCTCTTATTACAAGTACTGAGCAATAACAGTGCCTCTTATTATAAGTACTGAAAATAACAGGTAAATGTTGTTTTGATAGCATCCTCTCTTATGTTCTCTGCTATCTTCAAGCAATTGTTTACTGATTTTGTAGTCTCTTCAGCCTTGTAAACAACATAACTTTCCAATATGCACATGCTTGCTTGGAGTTCATCAACCACCTTTCCTGCTTCGTGAATTTGCTTCATAGCACAATGCTTCCATGAAAATTAAACTGTCCTAGCAGCTTGCTCCAACACAGAACAACAACATGAACTATAGAAACAAGAGAAAGACATTAATATCCTCTGGTAGAAAATTGATCAGATTTTGACCAAATCTTGCTATTTGCCAAATTGCCAATTCAAGAAGATATTAATTACTGGATGCAAAAGCAATAAAAGGAGTAAAAATAATCTCATTATTAATAAGCTCAACCCCCTCCCCCATGTAGATTCCAATTGAATTGAAAGTACAACTATTAAGTACAGCAGAAGTCCCATGGTACATCTAAGTAAGGCATGCAGCCACAAACCAAAATATGAAAGCATCAAGAGACATCCAACCTGTCTTGAGCAAAGGATCACAAATTATCAACAGCACCAAGCAAGAAAATGATCAACACAGTTTGTATTCTTGCATTAGCAGCAAGTGAAAATAAAAGAAAATTGATATGTTCATTTTATCGAAACTGTGCTCCTGTAATGCTTGCTTGAGGAACTTTTCCCTCTTGAAAACTATTTAAATAAACTGAATACAATAAGTCAGCAGCAGAGTGAGCAATTTTGCTTTGTGTTACTGATATAATTAAATATATAAATAAACTAAATACAATAAGAAAATTGTTGTGTTACTGATAGAAATATACAAAGCAGCAGCGTGAGCAATCAATCAGCAGCAACGTGAGCAATTTTGCTTTGTGTTACGGATAGAAATATATAAATAAACTAAATACAATAAGAAAATTGTTGTGTTACTGATAGAAATATATAGAGCAGCAACATGAGCAATTTTGATCAGGATCAGAAACTAAGTCAGGCATTTCATTAACCAGATCATGCACAATTTTGATCAGGACTAGAAACTAAGTCAGGCATTTCATCAACCAGATCATGCACAATTTTGATACATGGCAGATGAAAACTAAAATAAGGAAAAAACGAAAAACCAATTCTTCAACCAATTCCAGTTATACAATGAATGGATGCTAATCTTGATGGGGGAAGAGATGAAATGAAACACTGAAACGTGGTGAACCAGCAGGGGCAATGAGAGGACAATCTGAGCGGCGAATTTTTTGATGGAAAGAGGATGAGCTTGCGGTGGTTGATGGAAAGAGAATGAGCCGTCGGTGTGGGAGAGCCAAGAAAGAAACGCTGGCTGCAGGGAAGAAGTCCCAACTCAGTTGATTGCTGAACATGAAATAGAGAAGAAAGGAGAAGGAAGAAAGACTAAAGGCACGTGAGTTTTTTAATGAGGTGTTAATTGCCCCTCATAAATATGCAAGATATAGTTCGAAGTGAACAATAATTGATAAAAAATTAAGTTAAGTTTTCATAAATAAGATTACACATAAATAACAAAAAAAATTTGTAAGAATTAATTATAATTTTTTTTTTATAACTAATTAATTACTTACAGTATTTTATAAAACTTTATAAAATGTTTTTACACTTAATAATGTGTTAGTGGTATCAGACTCAACACTCACAACTATCAAGTCTAGTAATATATATTCCTTTTCTTATCACCAGAATATAAGATAAAAGGCAACTTTTTGGGGGAGATGATTAGAAAAGGGTGAGTTTACAAATTGGCTGGTGGATGAAACTGATAATTTAACTGCTCTAACTTCCAATACCAACTAGAGGAAGAAGTAATAATTAATTAGAAAGTGAGATTGGAAACGATTTTGGTTATTTTATATAGAATGCGGAGTATGGGAGAAGATTTTTCCAATTTTGGAAACCTTTACAAATATGAAAAAATTGAATCATATTTTAATTTAGTCCAACTTGTGTTAGTCTTAGCAGCAGTCTTTTCACAAATTGCCAATCCATCACCACATATTCACATGTACGATGTTTGATTCTTTCTCGAGTTTTTGGATTTTACGAAGTTGATAAATCCTGTGTTGCAACTTGCAAAACCAACCAATTGATGTGGGTCTCTCTCTCTCCGCCATTCAGTTGCATTTCTCATTTTCAGCTTGGCTGGGGCATTATCGCAAGCTCTTTTCAAAAGGATTGTTCACATAGAACAAACACTGGTATATAACAAGTATTGGTTATGACATTATAATCATATACTAAGATAGTAGGTCTCTTTTTGTAGGAGTAGCTCTTTTCCTTCCCGTGGCCAAGTGATTATATTGATTTACTCAAAAGGGGTTAGAAAAAGTTTGAATGATTTGTTCTACAAGCTTTTAATGGATAAAGTATAAACTTTTTTTTTTCCAAAATAATTGTGTGGGCCAACTAGAAGAAGTGAAGAATATACTTATATATATAAGTGATATGTGTAAAATATTTAAGATAAATATCAAACTATTAGATTTTGAGCTTAACTCAACCCTAAAAGTTAGCTCAAGAGATGAAAATTACCCAAACTTTATATGCTTTTATGAGGCTCTATCTCTAGTCGATGTGGGACTTGGATTTTTCCCAATACAAACAAGTAATATAAGAAAAGATTTTCAAATTAATATCATTTCCTCATACATATAAGAAGTAATTATCATTTATCAATGTTTTAAAAATTGTACTGATTGATCAGTAAACAGTGAAGGCACTGATTCATGGCTCATTGGTCCAACTACGGTAGAATCGTGGTCGAATCAGTTTTAATTAAATATTTTTTTTAACAATTGCAAACACAGTAACAAACAAAAACACTACATCGTTCTACTCATCAAAACAAAAATTTAAAGAATGTGTTGGTACCATCTTGCAGGAGGAGGAGATAATTGGAATCACTAAGATTGATGAACCAATATCAGTCTCCAGCTTGCTTGAACAAAACGGGAGCAACATGAAGGGTATTGGTGACCATGGTGGGTCGTCTGTAGGTAACCAAGTTGGCCTTGATGATCATCTTAACATTGCCAACTTTTGCAAAGAGAGGTTCATTCGTAACGAAGTTGGCAAGGTGAAATCTTTCGTGTGCAGGGGCTCAAGGTCCAAGTGCACCACGTAATAGTTATTGGGATGGTAGAGAGCCTAGAGCGTTCTCTTCAAGCTCTCACTGTTACCCATTGAACTGGAGAGATCAAGTAGGCAATCCTTGGAACAAAGCTGGTGGTGGATGTGGAAGACACACTCAGCTTCGACTCGACGAAATGGGGTAGCTGAGTACTCACGCAGCTACGGTAGATATGGATAAGGGAAGAGGAATAGAAAGAGGGGCAAAATGGAAACGAGTCCCACATCGGTGAGACTAGGCGAAACAGTGTGTCAAAGGATGAGCTGTAAAAATAAAGTGTATGAGATTGAGCAACAAACGTACTTGGACAAGGTCAATTTTTTGAACCAGTCCAAACAGTTAAACCACCAATTTTAACCATTTTGTACTAGTCCAGTAGGTTTTAGGTCAGTTTCTAAGAAGCCCGATTTTAGGGGTCATCCGGAAAAGTCACATGGCCGGTTCAGCAGTTGAACCGATCGATTCGGTTCAATTTTCTCAACCACGGTAATTCTTATGTACGCTAAACTCGTGTGCTATTTAGATAATCAATATGGAGATAATGTGCAATTTAAAATAAAACCAGTAAAAAAAAAAAAAGGCAAATTAGTATCATATTCAAAAACACGACGAAAGTTTTACGATTTATGAGCCTAAGGTCTGGGTTTCACTTGCATTCATTCATCTGATTTCCCAATTCTCTATAACCAAGAAAATTCATTTCATGAACCAATCATCTCTACTAATTTTTATTAACAATCAATAGTCATGAAGTTATTAACAGTTTATTTCATAATCAAATCCCATATTTGGTCATTCAAGGAATTAGTCAAGAAAAATATTAAGATCAAAGAGGTTTGTTAATTTAATAACTGATTGGAATTAAAGGCTTGTACCCTAGTCATTCAACAATACTTAACCCGATTTTTCTTATAGTTTCGATAATAAATTGTGGATGTTCACCAATCAAATCATATCTGGGATGATCAAATCTTATCATGCAATTAGCATAATAAAACAAACTCTTATGAAGTAGATCGTAAATTATATTGAAATTAGGGAGACTTGCTACGATCAATTGAAACAATTAGTAGTTAGTGAACAGATACATTTCAATTAATGACAGTTAGTTAGCTGAGTCAATATTCCATTGCATAAAAACTTGTAACACTGATCAATGAAGACTAGATTAAGCTTTTCTCTTCTTCAATCAATATTAAGTTTCTCTACACGGTATCAGAGCCTACCGCGATGTTGGGCCACCCACAGATATTGATCATTCCTGCAAACTTCACGCTCCAGATGTCCAGTGTTCGGCTTGAGAGGTGTGTGTTAAGTGTCAAAAGTCTCACATTGGTTGACTATATGAGCAAAAAATCATTTATAATAACTTGGACAACTATCCCTCCATGAGCTAGCTTTCGATGATTCAGATTGGGCAACTTGCCCCGATACTAGGCGATCAATCACCGATTGGTTTCATTTACATCTCTTACACTTCTATATTGTTACAGTCAATGATCCAGACACATTGCCTCCAATCCCAGCTTTCATGAACACCAAAAACATATCGACATAGAATGTCATATTGTTCGTGAGAAGCTACAATCTTAACTATTTCTCTTACTATCCGTCTCTTTAACAAATTAACCAACTAGCAGACCTTTTTACTAAAGCACTTGATCTAGCACCATTCAACAAGTTGCTATCCAAGCTGGGAGTGCTCAATATCCACTCTCCAGCATTCCGAGGGGGTTCTAGGATCAACTGAAACAATTAATACTTAGTGAACTGATACATTTCAGTTAATGACAGATAGTTAGTTGAGTCAGTATTTCATTGTATATAAACTTGTAACACTGATAAATTAAGATTAAATTGAGCATTTCTTTTCTGCGATCAATTTCAAGTTTCTCTACAAGCCCGAGAATCAAAACATAAGATCCACCATATATAACCCTATACATGAGTTTAGTTATCCGTATGAAAATAAGGAATAAAACCTAAGCAAAAAAACCATAATCACATTAGTAGAGATTGAAGAATGAAAGTAAGAGAGATAAAATCCTTTTACAAGTGGAAGAAATCTTCAACCCTTCTGAGCTTCTTCTCCTCTTTGTAGTCGTCACAAATCTTAGCCTAAAACTATTTAAAATTGTCCAACTCATGTGTTGCCTAATTGGATTTCAACTTCCCTAAATTTTTTTTTATATATAAGATCAATTTGGTTTTAGTTAAAATTTAGAATTTTGATAGAATATCTTTTAATGTTTTATCTTCAAAATCTCCCACTCTATTCTAAAATCTTCTAAATTACACTTCTCTTTATCCAAATCAACCTGCAAAATAAAATCAAATAATATAAATAAGCACAATCTTAACAAAAAAAATTTAGTTTAAAGATACAAAAATATATAAAGCATGCATACTAATAAGTTTATGTTTTATTAGATGAAATTGATTTTGTAAAATTAATTTTAGCGAAAAATGAGTTTATATTTAAATAATTTAACTTACTAATTTAAATAAATTTTCAAGTCAGGCTAGACTATTATTTATTTCCATAAATAAATGAGACTGAGAACAAAAAAAATATAACAAATCATTATTACATGGACTGGACATCGATCCAGCTATCTAGGTCCGTATTCCACTTAGATCCTGTAGATTAACCAGATCTATCCTAAGCCTACCCACAAGATGGAGGGTGGGGGTCAAGCCCGATTATCTCACAACATTAAGAGACGACGCAGTACAAGCAATGGAAACGGTCATGACAATTAATTCGATGATCCATAACGATCGTCCTCATTAAAGACACCCATAAACACTCATAATGGCTCACAATCACCCTCGTTCCATATATATTAGCTAGGGTTGGTCCTCAGATATGATCGTTTTCTTCATATACTATTCATACACAATGAGTACACGATTGACTTGGACATCAGAGTAACACACTTTCCTTCTCAATCATAGGATTCACCAATCGATCTCAACTTGGACAACAACGCCGACCTCCAAAACCCATGTCAAAACGCAAATAATAAATGTAGACTAAAACCGATTTAAGACACAATTGAGCATAATCCAACCGGTTTCCACTTTTAGTTGTAATGGATACAATTGTCAATAACAAAAATGAAAGAGGGTGAAGACCCGATTTCACACTTTTCCGCCAAACCTAAGCAGGACTAACAAAGTATGCGGCCTGGTTATGGAAAGCCTTCGCGTCGACCATCCATACATCATCAAAATGCACATTTATTCACCACTTATAGGGTCCCCACGATTCCTAGGATACACATGTATGTATCCGCTCGCAGACTTGTCGCCCATTCACTACTCGCTCTCTCTATTCGACACGTGTCCCTTGTAATCTATCTCTGCTTGTTGAGTTGCTCACTAGCACCCTCGCCCATTCTCCCACAGTGCTTCACCTTGCGAACTTTGAACAAATCGAGCGAGCACCCATTTTTTATATACTCGACCTGGTAAAACTAGACATACTCAAACTTCAAAACCACTCATCTAAGAAAAACTGCTTTAAGGTTTGCCCAAAATGATGGTGGGCTTCTATTGGAATATTTAATTTATTATATGTTATATTTTAATAGGATGTTGTATTATAGAGGTTTTTTTTTTTTTTATTTTTCTCATGTTATCCCGTGTGCGATTGTGGATACTAATCAACTAATCCCACGAGGTACTCGACGGTATTGAAGGGCTGACCTCTCTCAATCAGAGTTTTTTTTCGTACACAAGAGTCAGGAATCGAACCCTCGACCAATTGTTTATTTAAGTGATCCGAGCTCATTATCACTCGGACCAACCACATGTTGGTTCTATTATAGAGGTTTAAAAATTAATTTATTATTTAAATAATCAAAATATAATATTTAGATAATATTTTATGGATTTAATTGATATGTACTTTGAGTATAAAGATTTTTTACATTGTCAACTAATCATAAATTGACACGTCATTAAAAATGTTTAAATCTTATCCTAACCATCTTAAAAATCACCCATATCATGATTAGTGATTGGTTGACCGTGTAAAAAACTTTACACCAAGTCACTAATAGTGCATATCAATTAAACTTATATTTTATTTATATTTACATATAATTTATTTTTTTTAATTATATATAATTTATAATAATATCTAATCTCACTCGTACCCCCGACCAATTGTTTATTTAAGTGGTCCGAGTTCGTTATCATTCGGACCAACCATATGTTGGTTTTATTATAGAGGTTTAAAAATTAATTTATTATTTAAATACTCAAAATATAATATTTAGATAATATTTTATGGATTTAATTGATATATACGGTGACTGTAAATATTTTTTACACTGTCAACTAATAATAAATTGACACATCATTAAAAATGTTGGACACTTATTCTAAATACCTTAAAAATCACCTATATCATGATTTGTAATTGGCTGACAATGTAAATTTTTTTAACACTAAATCACTAATACTGCATACCAATTAAACTCATATTTTATTTGCAGATACATATAGTTTATTTATTTTAAATTATATATAATATATAATAGGTTAAAGTAATATTTTGGTCCCCATAGGTGACATCGATTCTTCATTTAGTCCTTATACGTAAAAAGTTATTAAAAAGGTCCTCATACGTGCAATCGTTACCCATTTGATCCCTCCCGTTATGTGGTCATCTCTAATGATTCGTTAACTACTACCTATGAGGACTAAATGAAGAATTTGTGCCACGTATAGGGACTAAATGAAGAATTTGTGTCACGTATAAAGACCCAATAATTTAGGTTAAAGTAATAATCTGGTTCCTATACGTGGCACAAATTCTTCTTTTAGTCCCTATACGTAATAGTTAACGGAACATTAGAGACGACATCATAACGGGAGGGACCAAATGGATAACGATTGCACGTATGAGGACCTTTTTAATAACTTTTTACTATATAGACTAAATAAAGAATCGATATCACCTATAGGGACCAAAATATTACTCTAACCTATATAATAATATCTAATCTCACTCTTATTTTTCCTCTTGTCAAGATACCGTGCTACAGAAAAACAATTTTCAAATATTTTTGGTCCCAACAAACCACTTTTGGCTTTCCTTTTAAAGCACAAAATTGCATCAGAGTTTTCCTAGGAACATCTATAAAAGTCTTTCTGGTTGTTGTTGTTCTTCTTCTTCCCCTGCTTCCTTTTCTCCTTTCTAGCCACTCCCATAGTTTTCAAGTAAGTTATTACTTTCACTGTTCTTTGATTCTTGCACTATTTGTTGGTATTTATTTTTTCCCCAACTTTGGTTTTTTTGTCGTTTGTGTTTGTAGTTTCATATTCTCGTTTTAATTCAACCAATTTCTTCACTTTACTTCTGAAGATGTAATCTGATCAACACCATTAATGTTCAATAAACTCTAGTTTTGCACGATCTTAGTGATTTTGTTCACTGATCTACTACCAGGTCAAAGAAGATATTTGTGAAGGAACCCTAACATATATATATATATATATATTTTGACTAAAGATGGGGAGAGGAAAGATTGCAATACGAAGGATAGACAACTCCACAAGCCGTCAAGTGACTTTCTCTAAGAGAAGAAATGGATTGCTGAAGAAAGCTAGAGAACTGTCCATTCTCTGTGATGCAGAAGTTGGATTGATTGTGTTCTCCAGCACTGGCAAGCTTTATGACTATGCAAGCACCAGGTAGGATCAATTTATTGCAAATCTCTCTTTTTCCTTTTCATTAATTTCTTTAGCTTTAATCTTTAAACTTAGTGATCGAAATCCAAAATTTTGTGTGCATTATTTTACTTTTTTTTCCTGTGGAGAAATATCTATAATTAAATATAAATATATACATGTTAATTGATTGTGTTTCTCTTATACTTCGTAGGTTGTGTCAGCTGTGCTTGTCCTTTAATTTTTATATACCCCCACTTGCATTTAGGAATATATATGTGACTTTAATTCCTAATGTTTGCCTAAAATTCTTCCTTCTTTGATATATCGCTTTAGTTGTCATGATAAAAAAACATGCATGGTGTTGTCTTCATGATTATTTTCCAGATCTGCACCTCACCATTTCTTAGGGAAAGAAATCTGCAGAATTAATAACTTCTAAAATGAGAATGACCTCCTCTTCTTTCTCCTCCATCTTTCTCTTCATTGTTCCTCCTCTCGTTTTAAATTTTACATTCCTAGGTACAACCGTACAACCCAGTCTATAATATTCCTAATAAAGTTATATAGAGATCCCAAATGTGAGCTTCTACTTTCACTCTATATAATCTAATTAAGAAAACTCATCTAAGCTTTGAATATAGGACTATTATGTAGATACCCTTTTCTTTGATATTCTCCAAGCAGGAGTCAAAATTATAACGAAATAAATCTATATATAAAGTTCCCTAGTGAGGTTTTTAACATAAAAGTCTGCAAGAAATGTTCTTCAGGATAAGTGAGCTGCATTATATTGCAATCCACGCATGCATGTAATTAATATTATGCGATGTACAAAAACTACGAATTAAAGACACAACAAAAGGAGGCTGCAAAACACGAGAGTTCTAGAATATCAAAAGTTGTAGGTGTGTATCAACTAGTACGTAGTTCATTACTCCACCTCACAAGCACACTTTAAATTAGCTTGTCTCACCTAAGCCATCGCAATTGGTACGAGGGATAATCCTAGTCTACTTGTTTAGTTCAAATTTTTGAAAGAATGCAAAAGAAACACTTGAATTCATTACTATATTAATTAATTATGGGGTCGAAAACAAAATATACACAACCACAAAATTAAGCTTGCATATAGGAAGTGAAAAAATTTGATATAAATATTTGCTTTTCGCCAGTCTTGTAAATCCAAAACGATCTAAAATCATAACTTTGGCTAGAACTAGCAAAATTATGAGTTATATACCTGCCTGCATTAATTTAAGCCCAATTTTCCAATCACCTATGCTCTTTTTCGGATTAAATTTTCCTCAAGTAGTCATGTTCGAACCCTAGTCTTTGCTAGTTTTACCGTTTATTATTTCTATGCAGTAACATGCTACTAAACTCAGCATGCCTAGATTAGGGTGTCTAATTTTGGTCTCACCCACTTAAAGAAAACTATAAAGAAAGTCAAGAAGTCAGCTCAATGGGGAGCTTATATACCTAGTTTGTGTAGGTAGAGGTTTTATGAACATTTGGCGTATATATTTAGTTTGTATAGAGTCAATAAAAACACAGTTAACTTGATAAATAGTAAATACTACATATATGTGCCAAACTTAAAATTATAAAAATATGATAATATATACTTGCTCAAATATGTTATCTAATATGTTATCTAATATATTATAATATATGTTATTTGTTTCATATTAGTGACCTAAGTAATGGTTGTTCTTTCTTGTTAAGAGTGTAAACGTGAAATAGTAGTACATGTACTCATCTATGATAGGAGTTTCTCACATTTAAAGAATAAGTCATATGTACTAAAATTTATCTAGAGGCCGCTAAATCTATAAAACTGGTGATGACATCTTTCAAGAACAAAATTCAATTTAATCAAGCAAATAGGAGGCTAACAGTAAGAGACTTGAGTACTTTGCAAGATGCTATGAGCATGTTTGGATAAACGGCTTAATTAAACACTTATAGGATAAACACTTATCATATAAGCGCTAATGTATAAGCTATTTCTATAATCAAAGAGAAAATATAGTCTAACTGTTTTTATATAAGTTATAAGCTGTTTTCATAAGCTATCCTGGAGAGCTTATCAAATAAGCTGAAAACAGCTTATGGACTTGTCATAAGCTTTTTCCATAAGCTTTCCCAAATATTCTGACAAGCGCTTATATCAATAGATAAATCCAAATAAGTTGTTTATAAATCAATCCAAACAGACCCTATATAGATTTAAACTTTTACATCGTCATTTTAATTTAAAAAACTGACAGTTTAGTCAAATAAATTCACCTAAACCACTTAGAACATTTTCAATGATACAACTCATTAGAGTTGCTTAACTTGCTCTTTTTATTGGGTTTTATTATGCCATCTCACAATTTTTACTTTATACTATTTTAAGTAACTTTCTACTCCAATTGTGCAATTCTAAAAAGTTTATCAAATGAGTCCCAGAAGTTACTCACATCTTTATTCAGATTTATTGTTATTTCAATTTCCGGAGGAAGGTAACTAATGCGATTTTTTATTTTTTTCTCTCTTTATTTTATTGGAGGTTCTTATATAAGAACCGATTGCTTATCGAAGCAACTCTTACAACCAACTCATGTCCACCTAAACTCACTCCAATTGTGCAACTATGTAAGGAATGATTGCTTAGCTCTTTGCAACTTTTAAGCAACTCTCATTAAAGATGCTCTTAGATCAATATAATAAAAGTAAGAGTAAATCCGCAATTTAGTATATGAAATTGTAACATTGTATCAAACTCGGCCCTGACATCAATGAAATTCCAAAAACGTCCCCGAAATTGTCAAAAGATATTCAATCTAGTCTCTCCATCAATAATGTTAGGGACTAGATTGATTGGGGTTGAGGACTAGATTGATTAACTTTTGATAACTTTGGTAACATTTTTGGAATTTTATTAATGTCAGGAACGAGATTGATACAATGTTACAATTTGAGGACCAACCTTTATAATATCTTTTTATAGAAAATGTTTTTTTATCGATACAATACAACCATTAAATTAAACTACACCTTAATTAATTTACCTATGGGGAAGGATCAACTTATACTGGTGTAATAGTCATTACTCTTACATCATCCAATAAATTTTAATACAATATATTTTTTTATGGAAGCTATTGAATTATATCCATCTACTATCTATGGAATATATATGTAGATGTAAAATTATATATATATATATATATATATATATATATATATATATATATATATATATATATAAATCTATATGTTTAAAGTGTAAGTTGTATAATTCTTTGGAGTTCTCAATAATAAAAAACTATTATACTCATCAAAGGTTCTTGAAATTTATTATTCTCACATAAAGAAGAAATAGTAGTGGTACGTACTTACCTTTATCTATAATCAAGCTTTAATGACAACAATTGTTCTCCAAGAAGAAGACTTGCAAAACTCACTTTCTGTTCCTTTGCCTTCCCTTTATCTCTCTTTCTGCATTAGTGATGGTGAGAGGAAGAGAACCTATGGCCAGAAACAAGACCTTGAGTTTTACGTTCAATAAAACAGTTAATTTAATACTGATAACCCTCATCCAACTATAAGTTTCTTTAATTGTAAAACTACCCCTTTCCTTTCATCCAATAATTAAGAGTTTTGCCCATTAATTTAATTTAATTACTTGTTAAACTAATAGGATAAGTCACATGCCCATTGATGGACTCTGGCAAGTGTACCGGATCGAAGAAAGTAATAATAAAACGGTGAGAAACCGAGTATCGAACTCAATGATTGATAGACCAAGTTCCACTTCATAATATCAACAACTATTTAGACTTCAAGAAATTGGTTTGGAATATTTCAAGAAAATAAAGAAACAATAAAAGAAAATAAAATATTTTTGGGTTTTTTTTTATTAATTATCTAGAAGACAAATTAAACGATGAACAATCAAATAAAGAAACTCTAGAGATCCAATTTCACCAACACTATGAATACAAATTCCTCATAGATAAGGAATCCTAATCCCACTTAGTTTTTTTCAATTATGTCAATTCTTCCTAATCTCTTAATCAACTTCTAATGTCAACCAATAATCCTAATTTATTCTAATGTCCCGAGCACGCTAGAACATGATATCTACTCATTGATACTTATCATATTTCTATGATGATTATTTATCAAAGAATTCATTAAGATCTGTGATTCTCTATTGCAGTTGCATAATGCTCCTAGCTCCTCGCGGTTTCAAGTTACTCTATGATTTTATCTCAATACCCTTGACACATAAATCTCTTCTCGGTCTCATTATGATTAGTCTATCATCTAATTGGTGATCAAGCAAATAAAAGCAATAAGAACGGAATTAAAACGCAAACAGAAGAGAATAAGAAATTAAGAAAAATTGAAATAAAATTATCAAGCTGTCATAATGCAGTTATATTGTCACCATAAAAAAAAGGATTTAGTTTATAACTAAAAGAAAAAGAAAGAATAAAATAAAATAAAATAAAATAAAATGAAAGTAAAAACTGAAGTTGTGAAGAATGGCCTCTGTTTGGCTCTACTGTGTTATTTGTAGGCAGTGTGCAAAACTTCCTTTCTTATCTACTAGAGCAGCCTCCCTTTTATCTCGCTGATGCTAATCTGTTTTCCATTTCAATCTCTAACTGAGTTTTTGCCTTATCATACTTGCGGGCGCTATCTTCCTTTCTGATTGGAATTCGGTTTCCAATTTGAAACAATTCTTGCGTGGGCCATTGCCCTTCAACGTAGGTTGTGTGTGCTTTTATTGTTTCAATCAAAGCTAATTTGATTTATTTCAAATCCATCAGCCCCTTTGCACAATTGCTTAATGCTGGTCTAACCAAATTTTAATTGCAAGTTCAATTGATCACGTGGATCCCGCATGCAATTTTGCTTCTTTCTTCAACTTCAATGTTCTCCTCCAGCACTTCATGTCGGTCAAGGCTTCAAATTCAATTTCATTGCTTACTCTAACTTCACGTGACTTGCTGGGCATCTCATTGACCAAATGTTCATCTTTCTTCAATTGCAATCTCTTCTTATTCTTACTTGATACCTTCCAACAAATCATAAAATGCAAAACATAAGAAAAACTAATTAAAATCTAATTAAAATGGAGAAAATAAAATAAATTATCTCTAAACACTAAAACAAACAAACAAAGTCTAATTTGAGTTAAATCAAGCATTCAACTCAACTTAATTATTCAAATCCATTCTATAACAATATATAAAACATGACGAGCTAGCAGATTATCACCCATCACATGAGACATTTAATCCAACGTTCTCCCACTTGACTCATGTGATATTGCCTTCTTTGTAGTTTAAAACATCTTTCATACATAATGCACATTCATATATGTGGCAAAAATTTTCTTTACATGGGATACATCATTCATCATGATCAAGGATATGAACCAACATAAGTCACAACAATTGTATGTCATTTAATCGACATAGTCCCTTCCATGTAATACAAAGTTAGTCTTATCTTTAACATGACCTATAATTGGAAAGCACATAATTGGTCTAACAATAATGTCTTTACTTAAGACAAAACATGTTATCATCATTCTAATCAATCATGAATACACATTCAAAAACAAGTAAATAAGAAACAAATCACTACAAAAAAGGTATTTTAGCGATCGAATTTAGCGATCACACTTAATCAGTCGATAAATATGAGAATTCGATCGTTAAATAGGTCGTAAAATGGTTTAGCGACTAATTTAGCGACCACCAAACGGTTTCGTGATTAGGCAATTTGCTACCACGTTTGGTGGTCGCTAAATCGGTTGATAAATGGTTTAGCAACCGATTTTCCATATTTAGGTGGTCGGTCAACACATCTTTTTTGTAGCGAATTCATTAACTAGCTTAGAGTGTCAGATTACAATAAAACGTAAACATCAATATAATTTACAATAATGCCTACTTAGGAACAATCCCCATACTTTCGACATGTCCAATAAATGCCTTAGGCGGTAATCCATTTGTCAAAGGGTCAACAATCATAGGTTTGGTGCTAATATGGTCAATTGACACAAGGAATTCGCCCAAGGAGGGTGCTCGCGTCTGGCAAGCAGACCTAATTTTAGCAACGGGTACGGTAACTATGAAAATGGCGAGACTTGTTTATATATTGAGATCTATATGGATATGATATGCACTTTAGTGAGAGCGACACAGATTACTCGTAATTTGTTTTTTATGTTTCTGAACTTCTTTTTTAACGACAAAGTATTTTAATTTCATATGCTTAGAACCCCTGAAATACTTGTCGTTCTGGTTTAAAGCCATTTATTCAGGTTCTTTTCTTTGTTCTTCCTTGTACCTTTCTTCTTCTTCTTCTGGCTCTCTTCTTCCTTTTCATCTTTTCTCCTTTTGCCAACACCACACTACAGGGTTGCTTGAGTACAAGAGAACTTTAGCCCAAACACACCACACCACACAGTTGGCTTAGGAATTGCTTTAAGAGAAAGAATTGCTTCTTCTTCACTGTTGTCACACTGGATAAGTTCAAAATGCTTGGTCAACAGCCCTTGCACACATTGAAAAAATGCTTGCCTAACCATGAGACAAGATGGAGTTCCCAGACATCACAACTTAGTTAATATTAGAAGCATATGACCCAAACAGATAGTACCTAACCCAATGTAATATAAAAATAACAAATTTAACCGAAAAAAATCTTTTTACAATAAAAAACAAATAAATCTTCAAAGCGAAGCTGGGAAATTTGAAGCCTTAAGCTTGGAGAAACTGAAACAAATAGGATAACACAACTAAGAAGAGGAAAAATGGGAAAAGGAGAAAAGATGAAAAGGAAGGATTAGTTTTACCAATTCTTTCAGTTTGAGGATTAATTAGGAAGAATTAATAGTTGAGGCTGTCTATTTGCAAATGGGTTATAGTTTAAGGGGGTGTATACTCTTTTCCCTAAAATATTAAATCTCTTAAAATAAAGACTAACTTAATTTGGGTGAATTCTTCGGTACCCCAAGGGTAACTTTACCCT